>PVJC01005440.1:0-59061 GCA_004026665.1 Murina feae | reverse complement strand
TTCAGCACCACTTTTCTTCAAAATAAAGTAATGAATTAAAACTTTGTGCAAATGCTCTTTTTTTTTTGGCATGAAATTTGACATATTTAAGCATAAAAATATCTATTATGTTAACACCTTCAGCAAATTTGACATATGAAGTTTTGAAGCTTGTTGTCAATACAACAAAATAGCATACATATCAAATCACATATATATCCAATATATGTGTAACTCCATCTAGTGAAAAAATCTGCATTATTAACTGGTACACCTGGTGATTTCTCTAATTATAGAATGGACGAAGGCATCTGGATAACGTTTTGTAAGTCTTGGTGATCTCTGAGGTTTTTCTTATTATTATCCTGTCTTACCTGCTCTTATAAACACATTCCCTGAGGTATTGAATCATAACATCAATCTAGCTACTTGGACTTGACCACAACTCGCATCATTTTTACTTCTATCCCCTCCAATAATTGCCATATTAAAAGAAATCTATCATCAAAATTTATTTAAAATCCTGTTCTTTACCTTCCTCCTGAATGTTCGGTCTTTCTAGGATTGTATTAAGGCGAGGCATCTGAGACCCTTCATAATTTGACTCTATCATAATATTGTAGTCTCCTTTTTTGGCACTTTCCTGTGACTCCTTCAAAATATTTCCACTTCCCCAAATCGTATCTAACTACAGTTTGGGTTTCTCTTTACTTGACATTAATTTTCCCATCTCCATAACTTAGCTAACATTTTTCTTTGTGTTGACTCTGTTTTATGACTTCCTACCCATACCTTAAGCCCAGGCACCTTAGCATAGATGCCACCTCTAATGGGACTTTTTCTAACCTAAGTGGCAATATATGTATTTGTGTATTACTACAGTAATTGTAAAGTTTTATTTTTGTTTACTTTAGCCACTTTTATAATACAATGTGCCCCTCACTGTGATTCTACAATACTTAAAGGAGGGATTTGTATATATCTAGCACTCAGTAAGTGTCACATGAGTGAACTAGATTTTAACAACAAGATGCCATGATTTATTCAACCATACACTTTCTCCAGATAATTTAATGTGTGATAAATTTAAATTTAACAGCTATTACATAAAAGCAACAAACACATGCTCTAATTTTCTACACATAACCTCCTTTTCTTATTTTTTATTTGTATGCCAGAGTGAAAATCTTTATTTTGTTGAGTGTTTTAATACAGAAATATCTTTTTAAAACAACTTTCAGATTACTCCATTGCTTAAAAGTACTTACACTCAGGTGCAAGACATTATTTAAGAATCTCACTGGTAAATATGTGGAGGGAAACTTTAGTTCCAGGAAGGTAATCTGAATCGGATCAATGGATAGAATTACTCTAAGTGCCACAATAATTTTATGGGCTTAAATTTACATTTCAAATGTGCAAAGTAATGTTAAATTGTAAATTGCCAAAGCACTCTAGATAAAATACCAAAGAAACATGGAACAATTTTGAGCTCCAGGAATATTATGAATTTATATTTCCTTGTTTATATGCATATATCGCAGCATATAATTGGTTTGACTCCACGGTCCACATACCCTAAGCAAATGGCATTTGAATTTTGAAGCTTGAGGGGGCAGCGACTCTTGCATTCCCTTAAATCCACGGCAAACCTGTTTTCCCTCATGTAAAAAAATGATTATTTCACTCTCCTGATAACATTTGTTAAATGTTTCTTAAGACATCATTGAAAATGCCTTAAGTGTTGTGGAAAACTTTTCAAAAACTGGTTCTTATTACCTGTCTAAAATCATATCCTGGCCCTCCTCACATCTCTATCCCTATTTAGTGCTGTACTAACCACAACCCATATTTGCTCAGTAACTTCCTCATCTGATCCAGTGTAATCACAACCTAAAGCTTAAGAGGTGGAGGGGGATGCCTGGTTCACTTTACTTTTGTTAAAGAAGGTTAAAGGAGGAGAATGAGTGGACCTGACTATCACATACACAAAATATGATTCTACATATTAAAATTAGCCATGGGAAACTTAGTGGGAAAGATGAGACTAAAGACCTTAAATAACATTGTTTCCTGGGTTTTCATAGATAACATCCAAGATTTCTCAAACCTCCCCTCTTCAGCTTATTATGCTTTCCCTACATTCAAATTACATCATAACTCAATATGTATCACAGGTGACATGTGATGTCTGTTTACTCAATTCTTGAAAACCCATTACATTTTTTAATTAATGGATTTATCTATATATATAAAAGGCTAATATGCAAAGTGTCCCCTTGGGGGTTTGATCACTCACTATGATGTCTGCTGACCATGGCGCGAAACAAAGGAAGGCCCCATCTAGTAACTGGCTGGCAGCTGGAAGGCCCCGATCAGCTGGCCGGCCAGGCCTAAGTACTGTACCTGTGCACAAATTTTGTGCACCAGGCCTCTAGTTGAAATATAATTATTCTATGAAACAATTCACCTATTTAAAATATATAGTTAATGATGTTTAGTATATTCACAAAGTTGTGCAACCATCAACCCAATCTAATTTTATAAACTTTTTGGTACTATATTCATTATAAGTCACTACCTATCTACTTCTAATTCTTCTACCTACCCTTAGGCAACACTAATCATCTTTCTGTGTTTTGTTTGTTATATTTATCTATTCTAGCTATTTTATTTTTTTTATTGTTTAAAGTATTACATATTAATTTAAAGACCCAAATTTCTTCCTCGTAATCTGACATTCTGAGGTTTCAAGACCCCAAGTTTACGCTGATAGGTTTAAGGGCTCCATTCCAAACACAAATCACTTCTGCCTTGTTTGGCTACCTTTAACCTGCTGGGTGATAGTGTTAGCTGTTTCATTCGCTCATTCTATCCAGCCCAGCACGGCTCATTCAATGTTTCTCCTAAACATGAGCATACATGCATTTAAGCAGCTTCAATCAATAATTTTGTCATTAAGCAAACAAGTGTCTTCAGCTTTGGGTAGTAATTTTCAGGTTGGCAACTATCTGGAGACAAAGATACTTTCCACTGTGATCTCTGGGAATAATTGGCAGAAACTAATATTCTGTATATCTTTCTACTCATTAATCACATCAGAAAAGGGCATTTGAGACCTTTGTTAACTATCTATAATCTTATTTGACAAAAACTGCTGCTTATCATGTCTTGTACTGCAAAGAGCCTGCAGAAGAAATCAATAGCAAAATATACTGTTAAACAAAGTCATTAAAACAACATCAAACATGCTATCTTTATGAATTAAAAAATCCTCTCTGTATAAATTGGACAATATTTGTACTTTGTTTATAAGAAAAACAGCATTTTTTTAAATGTTATATCTGAGGATATAACATTAGAATTTGTCTGTGACTTTAAAGTGTAAGTAAAGGGAAATCTCAGAGAAAATGGCTTAAACAACGAACAGAATTAACTAGCCCAAGTGAGTTGCAAATTTAGAAGTATGGTGATCACAAGCATCATTTTGATCCAACACCCTCAGCTAATGACATCCCTTAACCCAGCTTCATTCTTTAGCTCCCCTGTGTCTTTTTCAAGTGTCAGTTTGCTCTATTTTGTTCCCACAATGGCTAATACCTCTCTTTTTAGATTCAGAGATATTACAAGAATCTCCTCCTCAAATGTCACATAAATATCCATGGCTTCAACCGTTATTGAAAAGCCTGGGTGGCTGCACCTGAGCCAGTCATGGTGGGTTTGAGCTAGAGTTACAAACCTTAACTTTCAACACTAGCAATACCAAAGGAGATGAGACTTTGCTGATTCAGAAAGGACCATCCAGTTCCAATCCCTGTAGCTAGATGTATGTCTAGTCCCACCAATCATTTGCTATAAAATGAGAGAGTGTAGATGAGTGGAAGTTTGCCATATTTACATATGATAAGTGGTGGGCAAAATATTTTTTGTTGCTCTATCTATTAATTGATTAAATCAAAGGGCATGCTAGGCTTGCCATTTGGTAGCATTATAGGCAAACACTTTACTGTGTTATCAGTGGGGTTCTCTCTATGTTTCAACCTGTTACTGGTGGAAGTAGTTCTTGGGGTACCATGAGAACAAGACTTTCCTGAGGCCCCCATGGGAGGATGAGGTACCGTGGAAAGCTTTATTGATGAGGTAATATTGAGGGAATTCTTCTCCACAATCTCACTTCCCTCCATCCTGCCATGGAAAAAGTCTCATTTTGTCTTCAGCAGAGTCAGGATTAAAGCCACTGCCAAGGGTCTTGGCTCCATATTAAAGCACAGTCCAGCCCAGCATCTGGCTATTTTAGCTTGCGTTCCCAGTTGCAGTCCATTGCATGTGGGGTCTGCATAGCCTGGATCCATGCAGCTTCTAGGGCCAGATGGTGGGCTAATGGGGATCACAGAGCATGAGGGCAAGGAAGTTGGAGTGAAACCAGAGGAACAAGAGAGAGAATTCTTTGTTTGGGGAGGAGTTCTAACAAGAAGCTTAACCAATGAATCCTTCAGGATTTCACATGCTTGCAGTGGTTTCACCCTCCTAGCCAATCTGTGGTTCCCCAGGCTAGAATGAGAGGTAAGCACCTTCCGTACTTCACCTGAACTTCACTGTGCAGATTAAACCATGAGATATCATCTCACATCTGCCAGAATGGCTACCATCCACAAATCAACCAACAAGAAGTGTTGGCAAAGATGTGTAGAAAAGGGAACCCTAGTTGGAATGCAGACTATTTCAAGCCTTTGTGGAAAACAGTATGGAGTTTCCTCAAAAAATTAAAAATAGAACTCCCATTTGATCCAGTGATCCCACTTCTAGGAATATATACTAAAAAACGCAAAACACACGAAAAATTTTTTTCTTAAATATATTTTTATTGATTTCAGAGAGGGAGGGAGAGAGAGAGAGAGATAGATAGAAACATCATGGATGAGAGAGAATCATGGGTCGGCTGCCTCTTGCACACCCCCTAGTGGGGATAAAGCCTGCGACCCAGTCATGTACCCTTGACCAGGAATCGAACCCAGGACCCTTCAGTCCATAGGCTGATGCTCTATCCACTGAGCCAAACTGACCAGGGCACAAAAAATTTCTTAATAAAATTTTAAAAGTACAAGCATTTGCACTCCTAAATATATTTTAGAGATAGTATAGTGCCCAAAGTGTGTTAATTATTATTTTGATGTTTTTGTTCAATTTTTTAATAGATAAAAGAAGTGAGACTCCTCAATGTTTACAGAGGTACCATTTAGTGAAAGACTGAATTTTTTGCCCTGCTAGCCAGCATATATATATATATATATATATATATATATATATATATATATATATATATATATCGATTTCAGAGAGGAAGGGGCAGGGAGAGAGAGATAGAAACATCAATGATGAGAAAAAAAATCACTGATCAGTTTCCTCCTGAATCTGGGGATCAAGCCTACAACCCAGGCATATGCCCTGAATGGGAATTGAACCTTGACCTCCTGGTTCATAGGTCGACACTCAATCACTGAGCCACGCTGGCCAGGCAACAGGCATTCTTATGAGTTCACCACAGTTGGCATCGTTATTATGGAGCTTTTCCCCAAGGGTAAGAAACAAGGTGCTTAGCTTCATTTATAATTAAATATCAGCTGCAAAAATTCTTCCTCTTTTGAGAGTTGATTATGGACATTACGTCTAAACAACAAGAGAAGCCAAAAGAGTAGTGGGGATAAATTAGATATGATTAAGCTGTATATTTGAATACCTTCACTTCTCAGGACTAATTCCAGGGCATAGCACTATATGTGTGGAAAGTTAATAGACATAAATTCATATTTAATGTGATATGTCATAGTTTATTTTTTGATGCTGAAATTATTTTCCCTGGACAGTATGAAAAGTAAGATATAAAAAAGCAAATACTGTCCTACCTTTAGAATTTTAGTGGACTGCTGTGTGGTTAAATTGTGAGTTAATTATCTGAAAATGTTAGAATTCTTTAAATAATGAATTTCTAGTGTGGAAATTAAAAGGCAAAAGACTCACATCAGTGACAGTAAAATCCACTCACTTGAGTTGACTTTCAAAAATATTTGGCAAGCAAATCATGCCTTTATTAGGATATTGTCCCACCTACAATCACTTAAAGATGCCAAATTTCAAGGGCTGTTTGCAGCCTCCATTTAGGGGACACATACCATATACCCAAATTAGTTAATTGCACCCATTAATACTCAACAAATATAATTACATTATCATATACAAAGGAGAAAGCTGAAAAAAATGTGTGCCCACTACATTCTGTTAGAATCTAAGATACTGGAAATGACATTATTGCTATTTTAATAAGAGGCCTTTAGAATAATTCTTTCTTCTTCTCCCTTTCCAACAACACAAAGTTTTTCTTTTGCAAAATTTACAAATAAGAGGAAACACTTGGTTCCAACTCCAGTATCAAGGGATACCATTTCAGTGACTTTTCACAATGAGCAATTGGCTATAATAGAATGAGTAAAAATATCTTAAGCTATTCATACCCAATGAGCCATGAAGCCAAATATGGTGCCACTTTGCTACCAGATTACAAAAAAAAACCCATGTCTTTTTTGGTTGTTGTTTCTTTAAAATGTCCTCTTTTTCCTATTTGGTAAATATATAGTTGTAAATTATTTAATAGTTTAAATAAGTTAAAGCAAGTATTAACAATGATGAATAATTTCTTATTTGAAATACGCATGTATCATAAAATAGTGTGATTTCTTTAAACCAAAAGGTAGCTTTATAACCGTCCAACTCAAATCCCTTGCTTTACAGAAACAGAAAGTGAGGCTGAGATAGAAAGGACTTGCCATAGTCAAACAGCTGGAACTTACAGTTCTACTAAGCATTCTTCCCTGGATCCTGTTCCCCGATCATATAGGCACTGTGCAGTTACATACACCTACAATGTAGCCTGTCCCTTCCCCCATTGCTTTATAATATAGAGCATTTAAATGTCCTTTTTAAAGGAATCTATTCTTACCTCCCTTTAACCCAATTAACAGAATATTAACAGCACCCAACAAAAATACCTTTATACTTTTGCCAGTCATTTTGTTTTCCCTTTCCTACCCCAAAGGATGACTACTGCCATTTTCAAAAATCATGAATCAGTCATACCGATTTAAAAGTTTATCATAATTGTAAACTTTATATAAAGGGAAATATGCCAGCAGTACTCTTTAGCTTTAAGCATCTTTTTGTTCAAATATATTTATGATGTCCATGTTGTTATGTGCAATTGTAGCTCTTTCAATGCCACTGATGAATGGTATTCAATGTTTTGAATACTATGAATTTATGTATTCCAATGCTAACGGACATTTATATTTTTCTAGTTTTTGCATATTATAAGTAGCATTGCTCTGAATTCTTGTGCACAGGAATTGTGGAGGACACATGTTTGCACTTATATTGGCTACATACCTAAAAATTGAATTGTTAAAACATAAATCATGGATGTTTTCAGCTTTAATAGATATTGCCGATTAGTTTCTCAAAGTGATTGGATCAACTCATACATCCATCAGATGTGAGTGAAAGTAACAATCACTGTATTTTTATAAAAGTATCTATGTATCTTTGCATGTATGTATGTATATGTGAATCTACCTTTCTTTCTATGTGTCATTTTTCAGTTTAGCCATTTTAATGAGTGTGTAATAGTCTTGAATTGTGGTTTTATTTTGCACTTCTATAGTAACTAATAATGACACATTTATGTCATCTAATCTAATAAAAGAGTAATATGCAAATTAACCATCACTCGGAGACACCCAAGCCATGCCCACCAGCCAAGCCACACCCACGAGCCAATCAGAACAGTTGTATGCAAATTAATCCAGCCAAGATGGCAGCTGGCAGCCATGGAGCTAGAGCAAACAGGAGGCTTCCATTTGCAATGGAAGAAACTGCCTGCCTAGGCCAGCTGGGCCTCAGCTCAAGGCAACAACATTTCAATTATAGAAGCCACGGGTTGGGTCAATGGGAGCTGTTGGCAGCCTGAAAACTGCCCTCAGCCCCTCACCCAGGCTGCCCAGTCATCCCAGTAGGGACGCGAACCCTGAATGGAATGTGGGCAGCCTAAAAACAGCCCTCAAACCCACACCCAGGCTGACCACACCCCCATGGGGTGAGGGTCCCCACTGGGGGGCTTGGCCAACCTGCAAGCAGCCATTGGCCCCTCACCCAGGCTGGCCAGGCACACCAGCAGGTGGACATCCCCCAAGGGGTCCCAGACTGCGAGAGGGCACAAGCTGGGCTGAGGGATACCCCCCCTGAGTGCACAAATTTTTGTGCACCAGGCCCCTAGTCATTTATAAAGTGGCTTGAAATATAAATTGGTGCAGCTACTATGGAAAAGACTGTGGATGTTCCACACAAAAAATTAAAATTTAAATACAACAATATGATTCAGGAATTCCGCCTCTGTGTGTACACCAAAAATAATTGAAATCAGAATCTTGAAGATATAGCTGCACTCCCATGTTCACTGTGGCATTATTTACATTAGGAAAGATACGGAAACAGTTTAAATGTTCATTGACAGATGAATGTATAAAGAAAATGTGAAATATAAATACAATAGAATATTAATTAGCCTTAATAAAGGAGGAAATTCTGCCATTTATTACGATATGAATAAATTTAGAAGACATTATGCTGTGTGAAATAAACCAGACACAGAATAAATACTTCAGGCTTCCACTTATGTAGGAATCTAAAATAGCTGATCTCTGCTTAGCTGGCATGGCTTAGTGGTTGAGTGTCGAGCTCTGAACTGGGAGCTATGAACTGGAAGGTTTTGACTCATGGTCAGGGCACAAGCTCTGGTTGCAAGCTTGATCCCCAATGTGGGGCATGCAGGGGCTGGAAGGGGAATGAAGGAGGTGCTGATCAGAGAGTACATAGTTTCATTTATTCAAGATTAGTACTTCCTAGAGATCTTCTGTACAGCATAGCCAGTAATATTGAAATGCATACTTAAAAATTCGTTAAGAGAATAGATAGTATATTAAATAATTTTATTTTAAAAGGAAAAAAGGAGGAAACTTTTCAAGATGGTGATAAGGTTAGGGATTGTATACAATGACAGTTGCATGGGTGTATATCTAGCTTCAAACTCCTCAAAGCATACAAATTAAAAATGTAGACTTTTTGTACATCAATAATCCTATATAATAAAATCCTAATATATAAGTGTCTGGTTGTCCAGTTGGCCATTCAACCAATCAAAGTGTAATATGCTAATGATATGCTAAGGCCATTCAACTGCACACTATGATGTGCACTGACCACCAGGGGACAGTCAATGAGTCAACCAATCACTATGATATGCACCAAGGGGGCAGACGATTTGACTGATAGGTTAGCTAGCTGCTGGGGTCTGGCCAATTGGAACTGAGCAAGCCAGGCCAGACATGCCCTGGAGCCCTCCCACAGTCTCTCCCAGGCTCCAATCATGCACCAGTGGGGTCCCTTGGCTTGGTCTGCATCCTCTCACAATCCAGGACCCCTCAGGGGATGTCTGAGAGCTGGTTTCGGCCCAACAGTGGGACAACCAGTCACTACGGCATGCACTGACTACCAGGGGGCAGATGCTCAACACAGGAGCTGCTTCCTGGTGGTCAGTATGTTCCCACAGGGTGAGCACTGCTCAGCCAGAAGCTGAGCTCACTGCTGGCAAGTGCAGCAGTGGTGGCAGGAGCCTCTCTCTCCTCTGCAGCAGTGCTTAAGATGTCTGACTGATGACGTAGGCCTGCTCCCCACTGCGAGAGGGAGCAGGCTGGGCTGAGGGACAACCCCATCCCCCCAGTGCAAGAATTTCATGCACTAAGCCTCTAGTACCTCAAGAAAAAATTAAAATATCTCAATTATTTTTCTATTGAGTTGTATGTCTCTTTTTACTCAATGTAGAAAATCATAATTTATCCTATGTCAAGTTCCTTGATGAATACAATATACACACTACAAAATCTCTTCATCCAGTCTATGGCTTGCCTTTTAATGTTTAATGGCATTTTAAAAAATGAACTTACTATTTATATAGCCCAACTTATTATTTATTCTCTCTCATTAGTTAGTGCTTTTCTAATCTTGTTTAAGAAATGTTTGTTTACATCCAAATTTTGAAGTATTTTCTATGTGTTCCAAACATTTTTCCCCATAATCTACCTTTGATATTTAGATTTAGATTTATTTCCTCTACTAGATTTTTGTCTGTGACATTCTACTATGTGACTGATGTAACAGATTGTCACCAAGTTAGTGGCTTAAAATACAAAGCTATGATCTTACAGTCTATATGTCAGAAGTCTGACTCTGATTCCATGGACTAAAAATAAGGTGTCAGCAGGACAATGTTCCTTTCTGAAGGCTGCACAGAAAATCTGTTTCCTTTCTTTCCTCAGCTTTTAGTCTATACTCATTTACTGGTTCAAGCCAACCTAGGCAACTGGAGTCCTCTTCATTACATCACTCTGAACTTTTCTCTCTCTTCTTTCATTTTTAAAGATCTTTGCGATTATATTAGGTCCACTCAAATATTACAGGGAGGGTCTCTAGAGCTCTTTATTTTAAGGTCCTATGACTAGAAACCTTGATTTCATCTGAAACTTTAATTCCGCTTTGCTAAATCAGGTAACATATTCACAGTTTCTAAGGATTAAAACTTGGGCATCTTTGGGAGGCCATTTTCTGTCTCTCATAGGTATAAACTAGAGTTGAAGCTTCATGTGTTTTTTTCCCCCATAGTATTATTGAATTGACCGCAAATCACTTATTAGACATGTACTGAACAACAATAACAAAAACAAGGTGACTGGTCCTTTTTCTGAACCTCTTCTATTCCATCTGTTTGTTCCTATATTGACACCATGTTTTCTTAATTTCTTTTCTTCTCAATAACTATTTGTGTATGGTAGTTCCACAGCTAAATTATTTTACTTTGAGATTGCCTTGGCTTATATTGGTATTTTGAATGTTTAGAAACATTTCAGAATGACTTAATAATTTCCAAAAATTAATATTTATAAAAATTGATACTTAGTATTTTTATTTGGGTTGCACCAAATTTGGGAGCAAACTGACCTCTTTGGAGTGTACATTGAAATATTGAGATCTTCTGTATATTTCTTCAATAAATTTCTTTTCAGTGTAGAATTTTGTAAGTTTTTGTAAGACTTATTCATAGCTATTTGATGCTTTAGGATACTATTTTAAATTGTATCTTTGTTTTTCATTTTTTTAAAAATATATTTTATTGATTTTTGACAAAGAAGAAGGGAGAGGGACAGAAAGTTAGAAACATTGATGAAAGAGAAACATCAACCAGCTGCCTCCTGCACACCCCCTACTGGGGATGTGCCGGCAACCAAGGTACATGCACTTGACCAGAATCGAACCTGGGACCCTTGAGTCCACAGGCTGATGCTCTATCCACTGAGCCAAACCAGTCAGGGATCAATTTTTATTTTCTACTTGTTGTTGATTCATATAATACAGTAGTTTTTATATTGACCTTTTATTCAGTGACCTTTTTATATTCACTCATCGATTTCAATAATTTCTCTGTACACGGACAAAACGCTTGCTCTGCTTTTAAGGAGTTTTTAGCTTAATTTTGTAGACTTTTTCTCCAGGAAGCCTGGGACATAAGCAAATGTCATAACTGAGCTTGTGAGAAGACAATTGATTATCTGATATTTTCACCAAAAGCTCTGCTAAATTGCCTGTCTCTCACCAGCTTTCCTGGTAACACCTGGATTCTCAGAGTCCTGTTCAAACCCAGAATCAACAAATACTCCTCAGGGAGAATCGGCTTCAAAAGGTCAGCTGACTTCTCTGCTGTATATTCTTCTCTGGACTCTAACACTTAGTAGTTCTACTTAATTGGCGGGAAATGAGCAAACTCGTCATATCGCTTTTTATACCAAAGCGCGGGTGACAAGTTTTTTCCAAAAACAAGTAGAGACAGATTCCGTCAAATATGTAGGTCCCAGCATTTCAACAACAATGAAAATGTGCAAGACAACTCAGATAGACTTTGCAAAGTCAGACCATTATTGAATTTCTTTCTTCCCGTTATGACGCGATTTGGGGGGAAAATGTCCGATTACAAAGTGTTATTAATATTTCATCATCTCTCTGATCCTTTCAAACAGAAGTCTTGTATTATACCTGATTTATCTAGTTACTTCTGGGCTCATCACCATTCTACATTTCAATGGGTATTGCATGTTGAATTTTATCAAATTACTTATATAAATGTATTGAAAAGAGTATATGTTTTATTCCCACCTTTATAAACTAATTTTGATTCATATTAATTTTTAATAAAAGTTTCTTATTACTTTATTTCTTCTACCTATTTGGTTTATTTGCTTATTTGTTTAACTCAAAAGTTTAGTTTGTCAATTTTTAGTCTTTATATGTTTTAAATATAAATATTCTTTATATGTTTTAAATATAAATATTCATATTTATAAATTGAACTGTAATTACCCTTTTAGGCATACCCCAAGCTATAAAATGCAGTATTTTAATTATCTGCAATGTTAAATATTTTAATATATATTTTAATATCTATTGTGCATTATTTTTTAACCAAGCTATTTACAAGACTATTTATAATTTCCCAAATATATGCGTATTTTAGGTATGCTATTAGTATTTAATTCTAATGTAATTAAATCATGGTTTAAAAACATGACCTAAAGAATATAAACACTTTGAAGTGTATTGAAATTTCCTTTTGGTCTAAAACTGTCTACATTGTTTAAGTATATATACTTTAAATGTGGGTACTAACTTACATGTACATATATCCAGATAAACTTTGAAAGACTTATTTAAATCTTCTAAGTCCTGCTTTTTGTTACTCCTGTAGGTTGAATGTTTTTCCTTTTTCAGATATTTTCTTTTTAAAATGTGATTTGTGAATTCTTCATCGTGGCTTTAACTGGGAATCATGTAAGTGTCAAGTCTGTCCTGAGCATCTGTTTGCCTTTCCACCCAGGATTTGGGCTGGTTCTGTCAGAACACAAAGGGGTACTGTCAGTCTGGCCACAGATTTGCAGCTGAATTTTCTGTGTAAGATTTTTTTTCTTATCCTGGCCAGTGGTTAGAGTATCAGCCCTAAGGGTCACAGGTATGATTCCTGGTCAAGGGCATGTCCCTCTATTGCAGGTTTAATCGCCAGCCTGTCTGGATGTGTGTAGGAGGCAACCAATTGATGTGTCTCTCCCTCTCCATGCCTTCCATTCTCTCTAAAAATGAACGGAAAAATATCCTCGAATGAGTATTAAAAAAAAGAGGAAGGATTGCATTCTCTCTTTTTCTGTACCAAATTGCCTTCAACATTATAAGCTTTAAACAAAATTTATTATAATTTATTACAATATTCATAAATTTTGAGATGTCTGATGTTTGCTGTGGTTCAGGAATTCTAGAGAGTCTTAGCCTGGTGGCTCTGGCTCAGGATCTCTCATTGATGAAGATTGCCACAGAATTTTGCCACCCAATGCAACAATTACCCTATGTTGTATCCTCTTTTTTTCCCCCTTTTATTCTCATTGGTTTTAGAAAGAGGAAGAAAGAGAGAGAGATCATAATCACATGCCACTTTTAACAAATTAAATTTGCTTCAGATCAAATGTCCCTTCTTTATTTTTTTTTCTTGTGTGGCTTGCTATTTTTGGTATACCTAAACTACTTTTCAGATGCACAAACTGCTATTATTTAACTTTTTTGACTGTGTCCTTGTATGTTATTAATACTGGGGAGAGAGAGATAATAATTATATCTACTTGACATGGTTGTTGTGAATCTAAGATGACAACATGTGAAAGAACAAACTTAGAACTTGGCCCTGCATAATTTTAAGCTAACTCAGTATAAAGTGTTTGGTGAATGGTTTATTTAAATGCTCATGTATTTGACTCTACAATGAATTTTTTTTATGCCATTGGTCCTCATAGTCACTACTATGCCAATCATGCTTGATACTTTTTAAAAACATATATTTTATTGATTTCAGAGAGGAAGGGAGAAGGAGAGAGAGATAGAAACATTACTGATGAGAGAGAATCACTGATAGGCTGCCTTCTGCACACCTCCCCCTGGGGATCGAGCCCATAACCCGGGCATGTGCCCTTGACCAGAATCAAACTCAGGACCCTTCAGTCCTCAGGCCAATGCTCTATCTACCCACTGAGCCAAACTGATACTTTTATGATAACATGGTTCTTTATAAAAGTTATTTTAGGCTGGATCCACATATTTCAGAGAGGAAATAATCCTATTAGATAAAAGTGACAGTAAGTCACATCAATCAAAGCGATTTTAGTAAACACCTATGGAATTTCTGCCAAAACACAACTTACAGATTTATGCTAGTCATGTTTATGTTTTGTGAGTTTGTTTCCCCTCACCTTTGTTCATGAGATCAATCAAGGACACATGTCTTTAGCTTGGTCAATAAGATTTTCTCTTTAGAGAAAATAAACTAAAAGAGAATTGTGAGTTGATACATGAAAAATCCTTTAAAAGATCTACAAATCCATGGAAAACTTATGTATGATGCCTTGGAATCTACTTTGTTTCCTATCACGCTGAGTTCCAGTTGCTCATGTTTACTTTCAGTGCATAAAATTCAATTCACAGAACTTTTATTTTCTATTAAATAAATTAATGAATGATCTAGAATTTTGACTACAAATCTGAGCACACCTAAATCTCTCTCAGCAAGATTATTAACCATTAGCAGTGTTTCATGAGTTTTCTAAATTCAAGAGGCAGTGTTTGAAATATTATTTTTTGAATATATATTACTCTGTCGGATAATGAATTTCTACAAGATGTAAAGTTTAATATGGAGAAATGTCCTCAGAGTGACTTCTCTGAGGATCAATATTTCTCTTAACTCTATCCGTCTTAGCCTAGGCAGTTTGAGTTGACTATGCAAAGAAGGAACCATTTGATTGACAGGAGATTTATGACTCCATACACTTCCCCAAGCCATGTAATACACATCTCTTAAGCAATCATGAATCAAATTTTATACTTAAAGTTGGGTTGTTCTAGAGATTAAGTGGAAGGGAGACACAGGTCTCATTAAGACCATTCTCAAACAATAAGAACTTGAACTCTGAAACTCGGACCAACCTAGTTTCAGTTTCTTTTCCACTTACTAAAGCTGAAACTTTGGTTGAGACACTTAAACTCTCATTACCGCAATTTCTTCACCTTTCAATAAGAACAAGGCAAGGTTCTCAGCCTAATTTTTTCCCCTGTTGTATGTTTAGCACCTACAACAGTGTCATTTACATAAAGTCCAATAATATTGAATGAATAAATGAAATAGCTTATATTGGTTTTGGTTTGAATGAAATAATATGTGCAAAATATCTTTTATCAGTAAAGTTATCTTCAAGAGAAAGAAATAAAAACTCTACAAGTTGCTAAAACAAAGCAAAACCAAAAGAGAAGCATTATAATTAGTTAACATTAAAATGGCTGCCTAAATAGCAGTCCATCTTTCTGTAGAGCTATAGGGATTTTTGGAAACAGAGCTTTTAAAACAAAGATGCTGTTTCTAAATCTGTTTTCTCTGAATGTTATTGTCTTTGCTCTCTCACACAAAATTACCCATGAAATAAGAGAACTGGCTGCCTAATCCCATACTCATATCCCCAAAAGCTGCATCATCAGAAAGGAAAAATGCTTTTCTTTTCCACTTCCAATTAAATAAAAATCTAGAGAAGTATTCTGACTGGAATGTAGAAGTGTATCTCTATTATCTTAGGGGGGGAAATTCTTTGCAGAAAACAAAACAATAGCCTTTAAAAATTACTTACAACAATATTTTTCACATATCAAATGTTTAATACAGCTAGGGATGGGGGCATTCTGAACTGGCATTCAGAAAATGTAAAATTCAATCTCAGTTCTCATGTTAAGAAGATGACTTCCAATTAATTAATTTGTCCCTCTGATCCTCAAATTATGTCTAGTGTAAATGATAAGACTAGCTCACTGAGTTTTTAACTTGATAAAATAATATAAAATTTGGTTATAGTGCCTGTCAGAGTCCCTGGTCCAGAGTAGCTAGTCACTAAATGCCAGCTCACTCCTCTGTCCTCTTTATAAAATTGTAGTTTTCAACTTCTCTCTGTCTCAGTGTCACCATCCACTACTCTGTCAAGTGTGATGACTAATTCCTTCCTGATAAAAGCGTTGTTTGGAGGGGAAATGAAATAGTATACATTGTAACACATGGAGAGGTTGCATTTTAATATTTGGGCATATGGGGTTGTTATAATAGATGAAAAAAATGTTCACCATTTCATTTTTTAAACAATAACTCAGCCACCAACGGGAAACAATAAACTAAAAGATATGTTAAACTATTATATAATTTGAGATTATCTGGTTATCACTGAGATTAACCACAGATTCCGAGGCCCAATGCACAAAATTTGTGCAAGGGGCTCGGTCCTTGGCTGCTGAAGCGGCTGGGGCCCTCTGCCTCTGCCTCTGCCCCAGCCCACAGCAACTTGGTCCAGAAGGATGCCTAGTCTAATTAGCATATTACACTTTTATTATTATAGAGTATTGATGTTGTATACATAAGTGGTTATCATAATTAGAGCTATCTGGTGAAAGATAAAAACGACTAGAAATAGATATATCTTAGAAAAAATCTATGATTTTATTTATTTTTTTTTTACTTAATTACATAAAGTATTACAAAGATTAGTACAAATATCTATGATGCTATTTCCCTTAGACTCTGGAAAATATATCTCCTGAAACTAAATGTGTTAGCAAGCTTTCAGACCTAGGCAAAGCACTCATCTATTTCAAAGTTTTCTTTGCATAATATATGCTCAACATCTTTCTTTTTAAAACCTTATATATGCATCTTTAAAGAACTACTTATTCATCACACTAAAATAAAATCACTGTTGGCATAAAAGGAACCCAGTTGCCACGATGGTGAGGTTCTAGAGGTGAATTAATTAAACAGGATTGAGATAGGAAGAAATCAACACTTTTTTTTGTCAGAGGAAGCTCCAATTATACCCACAGAAACTAATGTTCCCAAGGTCTGTGTAATTCTTCTGGTAAAGAGATCAAGACTATGTATCATGATAAAGTATTTTTAAATGTGGCTGTCAGAGAACTGGGATTTTGAGAATTTTCAGGAAGGTGAATGAGCTGTTGAAGGGCTCATTTGATAAGCAACGAGACTTTTGACAGTGATACGTGGTGATGGACTCCAAGGCCTGATTTCACGACTCCTGGAAAGAAAACAAACTGTCTGCTTTAATTTGAATGACTTGTTTTTATGATGTATTCTGCAATCAGTCATCCATGTCCACTGACCCACTACTACACCCCACATGCCATGTGCAGCTCTGTACCCCTTTGTGCTATTTCTGTTACTCTACCTGGAATGCATTGATTCTCTTTCTCTCTTTAAAAGCTGAGTCATCTTTCAAGACTGAGAAGGTTTCCACTTTCTGAGGACCTCCAAAGGACAGAAAGTTCATAGAAATGGGTCACAAATTCATTCTTTGCACTTATTTTGCATTTTCTGATAATTTTCTTAGTCCTTATGTGGTTCATGATACTTGGAATAGTGTTTATCCTATATAATAAAAGGCCAATATGCAAAGCAACCGAACAGCAGAACAACCAGTTGCTATGATGCACACGGATCACCAGGGGAAGATGCTCAATACAGGAACTTCCCCCTGGTGGTCAGTTTGTTCCCACAGGGGGAGCGCTGCTCAGCTAGAAGTCAGGATCATGGCTGGCAAGTGCAGCGGTGGTGGCAGGAGTCTCTCCTACCTCTGCAGCAGTGCTAAGGATGTCCAACTGCTGGCTTAGGCCCGTCGAACATCCCTTGAGGGCTCCCAGACTGTGAGAGGGTGCAGGCTAGGCTGAGTGTCCCCACTGAGTGCACAAATTTTATGCACTGGGCCTCTAGTTTTTATATAATTGTAGATTCACATGCAGTTAAAATAATATGGAGAGATCTTGGTACCATTTACCTAGTTTTCCCTAAGGTAAAATTCTGAAAATCTAGCATAAAATTAAGACCAAAAATTGATACAATCCAGACTCAGAACATGTCTATCATTACAAAAATCCCTCCTCTTGCCTTTGATAACCACATCCACTTTCTTCCCATCCCCACCCAGGACTTAATCCCCAGCAGCCACTAATCTGGTTTCATTGCAATAATTTTGTCATTCAGGAATGTTACCTGAATGTAATAATACAATATGTAAACTTTGGGATTTTTTTTTTCATTCAACATATTTTTTTTTTGGCAATTTGTCCAAGTTTTTGTTTTATATGAAGAGTTTTTTTTTTCTTTTTATTACTAAGTAGTATTCCATGGTGTAGTCTAACAAAGTTTATTCATCTATTAAAGAATGCCTGGGTTGTTGCCCATTTGTGGTTAAGAATGAAGTATTTTTTTTACACATTTGTGCACAGGTTTTCATAAAAACGCATCACTGTTTATTTTATTTACCTGAGATAAATGCCCAGGACAACAATTGCTGAGTTGCTGGGTCACATGTTAGTTGCATGTTTAGGCTTTTTTTTTTTTTTCAGCAAAATAATTCAGCAGTTTTCTAAAGTGGCTGTATCATTTCTACATTCTTACCAACAATGTATGCATGGCCCAGTTTCTCTGCATCACAATAATGTTAGAGTTTTGTCAATTAAAAGGAAAAATTAACAATTCTGCCCAGCCCATGTGCTTCAGGAGTTAAGCATCGACTTTTGAACCAGCAGATCAAGGTTTCATTTCTGGTCAGGGCACATGCCTGGGTTGCAGGCTCGATCCCAAGTAGGGCGTGTGGAAGAGGCAGCCGATCAATGATTCCCTCTCACCATTGATGTTTCTAGCTTTCTTTCCCTCTCTCTTCCTCTCTGAAATCAATAAAAATTATTTTTAATGAGCAATTCTAATAGTCATATCTCATTGTATTTATTTGGACTTTCATAATAGTTAATGGCGTTGAACATTTTTCACATACTTATTTCCTACCTGTATGTCACTGGGGCTGAAATGTCTCTTCCTGTCTTTTGTCCATTTTCTGACTAATTTTTTAAATTGAATTTTGAAAGTCCTTTCAGTATTCTGGACACTAGTCCTTTGGCATCTAGAATACTTGGTCTGAAAATATTTTCTTGCAATCTGTAGCTGTCTTTTCATCCTCTTAGCAGGAAATTTTACAGAGAAATTATTATTTTTAAAAATTTGTATAAAACTTATTTTTTGTGTATCATACTTTTGGTGTCAAGTCTGAGAACTCTTTCCCTAAAACTGATTATCTCCTATTTTCCCCCCAAAGTTTTATAGATTATGTTTTACATTTAATTCCATTTACATTTAAGGGGAACTTTCTGTACCACCAAATGGGGAGAAGTGTCCTATTTAGGCTTCTCTGAAACCATACTGGTAGGTGTTTGGGGCACGTCCTAATAGGCTGCCTACTCAAAGTTGGCTGGCATGGCTGGGGTAGGTCACTATTTTTACTCTGATATTTGACTGGATTAGATAATGATTGTCCAAACATTTTTTTCTCTTGCTCATCTGCCCTTTTTTTGGTCTTGGCTAGAGAGAGCATGCTTTTGTTGAGCTTTATTCATTTTATGACTGTTGGCATTTCTGGGTTGCCAGGTTCTTTGGTTGCAAGTGCAAGATATTTGAGGCAAACAGAAAAATCAGTGCACTCTTGTTCCTTAGGTTGAAATGCTCCTAGCCAGTCTCCCTTCTTGTCACCACTTTTTATAGCCTTCTTATGTCTGTTATATACATACTAGAGGGACAGTGCACAAAATTTGTGCACAGGTAGGGTCCCTAGGCCTGGATGGTGATCAGGGCCACTCAGGTTCCCCGCCTCCCTGCCTCCCAGCCTTCTCCTTTCTTCACTCGCTCAGCACCCCACCACTGCTGCTGGTCTTCCACCATGTTCCACACTGTACCCGGGTGGTCAGTGCAACTTATAGCAAATGATCAAACTCCCATTATCCCAGTTGAACTCCTGAGAGGACACTTTGCATATATATATGTAATGTCCAGGAGCTTCAGTTGTCCTTGGTAGGAAGAATGTAAAATATATGTCACGTCTGCTTCTCCAGGTTTTTCAATGTTGTTTTAAATTCTCTATATATCTAGTCTATCTCCCAAGTAGGTCTTAGGTCTTTGAAAACTGATATAATATTTTGTGCCTTAGAAATTAGATTATAGCACCTGAGGCCATGGTTGTGGTGGAGATGCTACTGGTTTGACCCAGCCTTGCCACGTGGTGCTTGTCAACAAAGATGGTTCTCTGCAACCACAATTGCTACCAGACACTTTTCTTTAAGCCAGGAGTACACATCTGACTCAGTACTGGGCCATCTGAGGTCTAGTTCCTGAGACATTTAATTAAAAGGCAAAGATGTGTGGGGAAAGGATGAGTGCAAAGATAGCCATGGAAGGGTTGAGAAAGACAAAAGGATTGTTTCCATCTCCTCATGTAATAAAAGAAAAATTTATAACTGAGGGTAGGGGGCAGTATTCTCCCTTGTGAGATGGGGAGGATAGTCTCTAAAAAAACAAAACAAAACAAAACAAAAAACCAGAGAGAGAGAGAGAGAGAACTGCCTGGAGTGCATGTGTTTAGATTCTTGATCTAAATTTTCCTACAGCAGCCACCATTTCTGCCTAGTGTTTCATGTCCCTTGATCTACCTGTTACCGCAATTATTTTGGTTTCTTCTATTTGTCATGAAATAATCATAATAATTGTTAGTTCAATAGTTTATTCATATTGGGTATACATTTGTAAATCTGTAGAACTATATTTTATAATTCTCCCACTTTTATTTTCTTTTTCTTTTTCTCTCTTAGTCAGTATTGGTAAAAGAAAAGTAGCAGCATTGTAAGTAAACAACTAGTAGAAGAATATTTTAGTTCCTTGTCCCCACAACTCCTACCCATAAGACTCCCCACATGCATAATACTTAAAAAATATTTTTTATATCGGGAAGCGACTAGCAAATTACAATATATTAAAAAGCATTTTTGTTTGAAAGCAGTAAAATATTGTGGTTCATTAAGTTTGACAATGCATATTTAAACTCCCCCTTATTATGAGTGCAGTAACATCATAAATAATTAGAGCTATAAAATATTTATATAGAAAAAAATATAGAAAAAAAAGAAAGACCTCTAACTCATAATTTTAAATAACTGCATCAACTATGATTTGAGGACCTTCTGACATTTAGAGTTTGTCATTATTTACTTCATTTGGAGAAAAGATGTTAAAGGTGTTTATTAAAAGTTGCAAGAAAAGGCACCTTTTCCTGTAAGCATGGTGATTCATGAACTGGTGGGAATTGCACTTCTTTTGACATAAGATTCGTTGGAATTATCAATAAGAAATCCTGAAGGTCCTAGGTTAGGTCTAAGATCTCAAATGTAAGCCTAATAGGTTTCCTTGAATAGGAAAAATTCATTAGACAGTGGTAGTTTCTAAGACTGTTTAGAAAACTCTCTCTTTTTATTGTTTAATGGAATCACCTATCAACAACACAACCTCATTGCATCTCTAATGTATTAGTTAGTGGGACTTGATTTACTTCTGGAAATTGCTTATAATTTAGGGTATATTAAGACTGGAAGTATGTTTGAAAAGGGGCTAGAAAGATGTTCTTATCTAGAAATAAAGATAAGGAGCACCTGTAATTTTAGTTGCATGATAGCACAATGGATGGATCTCCTTTCTTTTATCATATTCACAAGACAAAGGATACATAGGGACAAACTAATAAAATGACAATAATTTATGATGCAGCAGCTATATGCCTAGCATGGTAAATTTAGTTCTCTATATTCATTGTCTCCCCTAATTCTCACAAACATATATGAAAAAGGAAATACTGGCCATTTCATTTCACATATGAAAGATCTAAGTGTTTTAAAGAGATTAATCTACTATCTACAATCACACATACAGGAAGCAGCAGAATCAGGATCTGAACTCAGATCCAACTATAATAGCTTTTGTGTTAACTAAACTGTTACATTGTCTCTGTGAGTACCACACAATTCTTATCTTCTCCCCAAGGCTTAGACCATTTTCATTCTCAACAAAAAGAGTTTAAGATGAGTTCTTTGATAGTTCAAATTCTCTTTAATTCACACTGTCCTTCTGGAATTCGCTAATTTATTTTTAGAAAGAAAATTATATAGAGAGAGAATCTGCAAATGATAAAAATGTGCCTGGTTTATCTCAGGCATCGATCAAAGATAAAGAACGGAACTTCCCCATAATATTGAAGCCACCAGGCAATTTAAATAACTGAATTTATATATATCGCCTAAGTATAATTTTTATGAATACATTCTAAGCTTTAAACGATGCATTCTTTACAAAACTTGTATTTTGAATGGGTATGCAAGATGTTGTAATAAAGTTAGTTATGTTGATTTGAATCTTAACAAGGTAGATTTCATCACCTTATTCCAGGGAAAGGATTTTAATAAAGTAGCAACACACACAGTTCAACTGAATACATATTAAATTTGCAAACAATATAGGTTTATCCCAGAAAAGAGCAAGCCCCAGGCCCTGTCCCCAAAAAGAAAATAAATGCATAGACTATTGAAATAGAAAACTCTTATTCCAAGCATTATAAATAAAAAACTATCAGATTAAAGGTCACATCTGATAAGAAGGATTGAGAGAGACAAAGCAGGAAGCTCCACAGAGAAAAGACCTGTAGGATGGTTGTGCATTTGGCCACAGTGAGAAGGTTCATAAGAGAAAAGAGGATGCTCTTGAAAGTGGGATAAACATGAGGAAAGATGTAAGTATAGGAAAGGCTATGGAATGAAACATTAGACACAAAAAATGTAGAGCAGGTGAGCAAGGTGACTTGTAAAAGTCATGTTGAATGTCAGACTTAAGAACATATTTACCAATGTTATCTCCAATAAGGGTTAATCTCCAAAATTTACAGGGAACTCATACAACTTAACAAAAGGAAGATAAGCAACCCAATCAAAAAATGGGCAAAGGACCTAAATAGATACTTTTCGAAAGAGGACATACAGAAGGCCAAGAAAAATATGAAAACATGCTCAAAATCACTACTCATCTGAGAGGTGCAAATCAAAATGATGAGCTCACACCTGTCAAAATGGCTATCATCAACAAATCAACAAAGGACAAATGCTGGCAAGGATGTGGAGAAAAACGGACCCTCATGCATTGCTGGTGGGAATGCAGACTGGTGCAGCCACTGTAGAAAACAATATGGAGTTTCCTTAAAGAATTAAAAATGGAACTCCCATTTGACCCAGCAATTCCACTTCCAGGAATATATCCCAAGAAAACAGAAACACCAGTCAGAAAGGCTATATGCACCCTTGTGTTAATAGCAGCATAGTATACAATAGCTAAGACTTGGAGACAGCTTAAGTGCCCATCAGCAGATGAATGGATTAGAAAACTGTGGTACATCTACAAAATAGAATACTATGCTTCTGTAAAAAAGAAGGAACTCTTACCATTTGCGACAGCATGAATGGACCTGGAGAGCATTATGTGAAGTGAAATAAGCTAGTTGGAGAAAGATAAATATCACATGATCTCACTCATTTGTGGAATATAATGAACAACATAAACTGATAAACAAAAATAGAGCTAGAGTCATAGAAGCATTGAACAGACCATCCAACCTAAGAGGGAAGGCCGGGAAGGTTGAGGGTGGGGTAAGAGATCAACCAAAGGACTTGTATGCATGCATATGAGTATAACCAATTGACACAGACAGTAGGTGGCCGAGGACATGTGCTGGGGTATGGGAGTGGCTGGGGAGCGATCAGTGGGGGGGGAAAGGAGACTTACTAGCATGTAATACTTTAAAAATAAAGAATTTTAAAAAATATTTAATTTATAATTTTATGGGGAGTCTAGAGGAGTCCTTTGGCATTATTTCTTTTTGTTTTGTTTGAAGATGGGGCAATACAACATTGCAGGAGTAAATAGTACCTTGATCAGGATAGTTGAACAAAGCTGGGGTGATGAAGCATCCCCTAACTCATAAAGCAGATCACCTGATGTTGAATTAGGGAGAACACAAGAATCAGGATGAGCCAATGGCAATTATGTATGCAGTGGAAAATGAATATCTTCCTACAGATTTAACGGAAATGGACAAAAATTATCTGTTCTGGAAATACTATGAAGTCAGAGCCTCAGGTTTTGGTAAAGGAGTGTATGATAGGGACAGAAAAATCACATGAGTTCATGAGCACTCTCAGAAGACCATGAAAGAAAACAGGTGTGTGAAGGCTTTATTTTGATTCTTAGAATCACTCCTATAATTAAAGATTTATTGCAATGATATGCATAGTAGTAAAGGAGCTTGGAACCCACATAGAACTCCAGGAATTACACTGCCAGGCTTCATAAGGACTGGTGACTCACGATCCAGGGCTGTGCAGGAGGTTAGGATGTCTTATGGGCCCCACTGTGTAAGGAGCTTGTTGATATTTAATTAGGACTCTGTACTACCTGCACGGGCAGCACATATTGATGCAGCATTTGTTGTCCTTCCCACTGCAAAGCAATGATCCTGGCTCCAAACCTACATCGTAAATGATAAAGGAGGGAACTTCAGGGGTCTATTATGGATTCCTTCATACTTGCTGTCATTCTTTCACATAGGCTACCAACTTATGACATTTGTTGCAATAATTTTTTACTGAGAATAATAAAGTCTCAAAAAATAATGACTTAAAGCAATTATTTCCTTTCCATTAGAGAAGTTTGAGGGTAAAACAGCCTGGGATATGTGTCAAGAAAGCAGTATCTCAATGTAACTTCTATTTCCAGGGTAACAACAAGGCTGAGACACTTCCACTATTATGTTCACATTCTGCACATCAGGAGAGACAAGGAAAGGGGCACCTTCGTAATTGGAAGGAATTCTGTGCATGTCTTGTCCATTCATCACATTGGGCAAAACTTAGTCACAATGCTAAGCTAAAAAAAGAAATGCAGTCATTTAACTGGGTAGCCATGTTCCCAGTTAAACTTTGGAGTTTGATTACTAAGAGGGGAGAAATGTCATGGATATTGGGAGACAAATAGTTGTCTCTTGCCCAATATAATAATTGATTGATTGTTTGGGGTTCAATGCCTACCAGTGGTTCAAGCTGCTAAAGCTGATGTGAGTTAAACCAGCTAGAGACCTGCGATGCTGCTGCTCTCTCTCTAAAGGGTATGGCTAGGCAGGTTTTCTTAGATGGAGACCAGAAGCAAAACAGACATATGATTGACCTTGCCCAGGACATGGAATGTGAGTAAAGGGTATAATAATCTTGGTAGTGACAGAGAATTGATGAGACCAATTTTGTCCTCATTAAGTTTTTACTGATGGCGGGGCATAAATGTCAATAACTGTTTCTGCAGTCCAAATAAACTTATTGCAAACGAGGCTGTAATAAATATTATAATGGTAACTTGGAGACTTTGCAATCATAGTCGATTTCCCAAAGGGAACAGATGGCCGCTTACAGTGAGCCACTCTTACAGAATGGCTTCTAC
The DNA here is from genome assembly GCA_004026665.1 of Murina feae. Classification (NCBI taxonomy): domain Eukaryota; kingdom Metazoa; phylum Chordata; class Mammalia; order Chiroptera; family Vespertilionidae; genus Murina; species Murina feae. The sequence goes on along the minus strand of PVJC01005440.1, from coordinate 33,443 downwards.
TTTCCAGTCCAGCCGAAGGCTTTTCCTGCATGCTCACCTCTGAAATCACACCCAATGAGAGCTCTGCATTTACTTGCAAATGGTAAGTGGTGTTTTTGCGTGGCAGTTTCCAATGCATACATTTACTTCGCAAATAATGTGACAGGGGTCAGGACCATGGCTCATCTGTAAGCCCAAACGACCGAAAAAGAACCATGAATCTTGTAGAGGAGAATTCAAGGCTATTTGTCTTTTTTTCTTATCAAGGAACCTTTGTCAAAGAGGCCAAGTAATCAATGCAACCTGGGGTGGGGTGACATCAGCCCCTCCCATAGGTGAACATTTGGGAACATGATTCCCATCAAGGGAGTTACATAGGAAGCTCCATCCAAAAAGACACAGGAGTGCTTGGAAGGAACTTCAGGGTAGTTCTCATGCCTTAGGCTCTGTTTTCTGAGAACCTGGACAATTATCTGCCAATGGCAACATGAGTAAAAGAAAACACATGACTAAAAAGGAGTCCTCCAACTTTCCCCCTATCTGAGGTGCCGGGTGGGCCTTCTTCAGCTCACCATTTCTAAAAACAACTGTCTTCTGTGTTCCCACTAGTTTATTAGATTCGCCTGCTCCCTTCTCTGTTTTCTGGCATGAGAATTAGATTAAAGGGAAGGATCCAGCAGCTAATGCTAGTTTGACCTGAAAGGGAAGCCCCTAATTCAATCTTATCTCTCCTTCATTTTTTAACCTTCCTTATCATTAACCTTCTTTATGCTACCTGCCAAGGGCCAAATGGAGTTGGTCTAGTCTGACTCTTTCTTCATTGTTACTCAGCCATGACGGACACAGAAAAATATTGTCATTGTGCGTTAAAATTTTCAATAGCCAACATGAAGACTCTATTTGGGTAGAATTCATTCCATTGTAATCAGCACTGAAGGACAGGCTTTATCGGTGGAGATCATAAGCCTGTCCCTTCTGAAGCCATGGACAGACTTAGGAAGGATGTGTGGAGACAAGAAAGAAAAGACTGAAATTTATTATTTATTCATCCGTTTTTAAGTGCATCCTATTTGCCAGGCTTTCTGTAATTCAAAAGATGTTTAAAGTCTATACTACATGTACATAATAGTAGTGGTAGCTACAAGAGCTCTGAACTAACAATAAAAAGGCACTGCTTTCGGGTTAAATTCTGCCATTGAATAGCTCTGTGACCTTGAGCAAATTAGCTGTCCTCTCAGAGACTCACTTGTCTCATCCATAAAATAAGAACATCGAGCTGGGTAAAACCTGTATGTCTCTTCTTCATCTAAAATGCAGTGATACCAGATCCTTTATGTAACCTTTTTTATTCATCTGCAAAATGAGGTTTGCAGGGGTGGCTTACCTCGGTGATAGTAAAAATATGTTTTTCAAAAATACTGAGTGCTATATAAATGCAAAGCAGTTGCGGGCAGGTTTAGATATGTTTAATGCTTTGCTGTTAACTTTCATTAAACCAGAACCACATTTGAGTATCTGTTATATTTCTTGCTCTATATTTACATATATTATAGGGAAAAAAAGAACCTGGATTATAAATCTGTTTCCTAGGACAGGTCCAACACATTTGTATATTTTTTTTCCTAGCCATGAAGTATTTTCAAATGTAAATTAAAAACTACTGCTAAGTGGATTTGTGTGTGTGTGTGTGTGTTTACTCATTTCTTACCATCTTTCATTTCCTTTTTCTGCTGCCTTGCTGAAAAGTCTTGTGATAAAATGAGACAACCTTTTCGCTTTGTTGCGGATGACTTCCTTACTGTTCAGAGGCTGAATTCGTCTGTTGCTACGGAAAAATTTTGCATCTTTCTGCCTTTACATCTGTACTCTTGGTGTCAGTTGATTAGTACTATTCAAGATTCCGAGCTGATCTTACAGGTAATGGTGAAATGTGCTGAAAATACATCTGAATGGTAGCAGCTGAAGGGGCTTTTGAAGTGTCCTTGCGCTTTATTCTAAGAGTATCTGTTTTTACTGCATGTTGTGCGATTAAACAGTTTCTTAACATCCTGAGTCTCAAAGATCTTCCTAGAAAAATGAATAATGTACCATTTTTGTTCCCTTTGATGTTAAAAAAGTAGTAAGTGCCTAACAAACCACTTGGCACATTGTAGACTATCAGTAAAGTTGGTCTCCTTCTCTCATCATTTTCAATATGCTTGCTGTGTTTCACTTTTTATTATCACTTATAAAGGAAACATCTAAATATGTCTGTTTGCCCCCCCCCCTAAGTTTCCAGTTACATGGATATGTCTTGTTCATTGATATGGTTTCAGCATCTGTGATCAAAATTATTATAGAAAGTATCAAGAAGTGAAAATGTATGCTGACCTACCCATAAAACAGAAAGATAATGAGGAGCAAGCAAAGCACTTGTCAGTTCTTTTTCTCTCAGTGCCCCCTACTAACTGGCATTAGAATTATACAAGTAGGCCAGTTTTAGAGCTGCTATGTGGAGAAGAATCAAACTAAGGTAAGAGGGGGAGAGAAGTCAATGTTTTCCAGTTTTTCAGGGTTTTTCTCTATGACCCTACTGACATATAAAAGTATTGAATTATTGAACTTCAGAGCCAGCAGGGACCATGAAATCCTTAAGCCATTAACATTTTTAGTGCTGCTAACCATTCACATATTGATTGAGCACTAATATCAAGTGAAATAAGTCTAATCATAGAAAGCTTGTACATTTATCCTTCTAAGTTTGCACTATTATTATGGGTTTGGTTAGGCATTCGCCCAACATGCATTCATTGTGTATCTACACATATGGTTGGGGCCAGCCATATATTTGAAACAAAGAGATAATACACAATCTCTTTCTACAAATAGCTCATCATCTGGGTAAGGGGTCAAACAAGTAAGCCAGAAATTAATACATATCATAATATAAACAATATTAAAAGTATATATAAAATAATAGGGAGACAAGAATCCAGGGTGTGGTGACCAGCAATGACATAGTAATGGATTATGTAATATATGAGCCTAATCTTAAAATACATGTAAGATTTAATTAGACATGGACAGGGTAAAGGCTGATTAGTCTGAAAAACCTCAATGTTAAAAACAGAAATGTGAGCTTAAGCATGTGTTTGGTAATCTAAAGTAGTTCTACAGTCATAAGAGAAAGGGCATTCTTGGAAATCATAAGTCATGAGGTGCAGGAAGTAGACAGAATTAATATCTTGAAGCATCTAATGTGTCAGGCTGCATTGCAACTTTATATTTCAGACTCTGAGGACAGGTGAGGGGGTGATGTGATAAGGCAATGTACAGGATGGAAGAGAATGGTATGCTTTTCTGCTAGATTTCCAAAAGAGCAAGAAGATGATTCAGAAACCAAAACCACGGACAAAATAGCATTTGGAATAAAATATACAAATATTAGATATTACATGTTTAAAGTGGAACATAACATATGTTGGGTAGTAGGACACATTGCCAAGCTCGACCTTTCAGAATGAAGACATATCATCCCAGCAGCATGTTCTTCCGCTAGCTGACAGCCTGCAGTTGTCAGCCTCCTTGAAGATTGCCTCTAAGTCTGAAGTGAGGTGGGCTTTTTTTGCCCATGGTTGAGCTTCCTACCCTAGGTCTTCTGCATCCAAAGACAGATTGAAGTTGCAGCATAAAAGTCTTAAAACAATACTGAAAAGGAGCTAAAGAGCTTTAAGGGTCAAACTAACTTCAGAATTCCCCATAAAGTCCCCTTGAACTTACATCACAGCTCCCAATCTCTCTCTGCTGAACCCAGTTTACTCTCCTTTCCTTTCAGAAATATTAATCCTGAGCATTTTCTTTAATCAATGGTTGGCACACTGACTGCCATCTCAGAGTCTCCCAGCCAGTACCACACCAGAGACATGAAATGTTATTTTCCATATTTCATACGTTGTGAATTGTTTCTTCCACTAAGTCCAATTTAATTCCAGAACCAAATATTCCCAATACTGATTTTAACTTTACTTAACTTTTATAGTAACTACTCATATCAACTATCCACAAGCAAAATTTAAAATGTCAATGCTGCAATCACATTGCTATATATTCAGAATAAAGAGCTATCTCTTACAGGACACAGGTGAAGCAGGGAGTCGCCTAGGGGTGAGGACGACGGAGCCCCTAGCGCTAGGACGCTTGCATGCACGACTCCGGAGACCAGGTTCTGTGACATAGGTCTAATTTTATTGCGGAAGTACAGCGGTATTTATAGCAGAGGTGGCCAATCATGGAACATCTTCTTAGGGAGCCAATGAGCGTAAAGGTTGGGGTACTGTGTATGTGGCTCTGGGAGGAGCTCAGGCGGGCGTTGCCATCTTCCTGGTTTGCCAGAAAGATCTGAACTGCTGGAGTGAGCTCACAGCATTGCATCAGCCACTGCACTGAGATAAACCTCCTGTGCTCTACCTACACACAGGAACAGTTGTAATCCCATACTTAGATATGTTAGCTTCAGAATCATCACTGTCATTTAAAAATTCAAGTAGGAAGAGACAGGCTAGAAAGCAATTACAAGAACCTAGAGAAGACAAGAGTTCTGACAAGACCTGCAGCCTTTGGTAGAGAGACATAGTCAACCCTTGGAGGACAATATATAAGATGAGACTCAAGGCATTACAAATTCAGTACATTTTACTTATTTCTCATGTATCTTACTGATTCCTTCATTAATTGTATTCAATGAGAAACAAAGGGTCAAGGAAACATTTTGATAAAACATCAGCCTTCTGTTGATCAGAGCATGATGAAGGATGAAGCATAGTTTTGAAAGAGAAATAGAAAATATCAAGTACAAGTTGCAAAAAGCTAAAATTATCACAAGGGATATATATTTTTAAAAATATATTTTAATTCATTTCAGAGGGGAAGAGAGAGATAGAAACATCAATGATGAGAGAGAATCATTGATCAGCTGCCTCCTGCATGTGCCCTGGCCAGGAATCAAACCACGACCCCCTGTTTCAGAGGGCAATGCTCAACCACTGAGCCAGGGCTAGGGACAGTGATATATCTTAATAGGAAAGAAGATTTGTAGTAATTATGATGATGGTGAGCAGTTACCTATTGTTTGTACTCCTTCCTTTTAATACAATGATCACTCATTAATGCTATAATGAAACACCAAAACATTTCATGCATGATTAAATTAATAGATGGATAAGTCTATTGTATTTTATCATATATCTCCAGACTCCATTATTTAATTTGTGGCTCTTCACTTAATATGTGGATTGGTTCAGTTTTATATCTTCTTGTTATGACATTCAGCTATCGATGGTAATTCCCACCTGTCAACACTCTACCTCATAAAACCATGAAATTTTCCCTGGCCTATTAAGATAGACTTCAAATATGTTATCTGCAAGCAGTTTAACTCTGTATCAACCTATTCTCCAAACTGCTATCCAAGTAATTTTCTAAAATACCAAAAACAGGTGTGGAGTTAAGGGCAATAAATAGGAAGCTAGCACAAATCTTTGATAATGTGGAATTTTGTCATATTACTTAATTCTAAATGAAATAAGGAATGCTCCAGAGGAAACAAAATTCAGACAGAAGAAACAATTTCAATGAACTTGAAGATGGAGCATAGTTGGTAGGTCTGATGAAGAACAAGGAAGTTGGTGTTGGCAGAGGGGACAGAGGAGGTGAGTTCAGAGAGAGAACAAGGAAACAGATCATGGACAGGGACAGACTTTTGCTTTGAGTGAGATAAGTATTGACTAGAGGGTCTGATTGGTAGAATGATATGATCTTAATTCATTTTAAAAGAATCACGTCAACTTCTGTGTTGATAAATGACTGTGGGTGGTCATTAAGAGAACTAGAAAATAAACTAATCTAGTGTGAGGAATAAAGATGGCTTGGGCTCAGGCAGTTGTAATAGAGGAAATAAGCTTTTGAATTGAGGGTGGCAGAACAATCTAGCAAGATCACTGATTAATTGCAGCGGGACTAGGTGGAAGAAGAGATAAAAGAGAAATGACATCAAAGCTTTTTTTCTTAATCATTTGTTGTGCTGGAATGACGGAGATGTCATGAAACTTTTATGAGGAAGCCAAGGAGATTTGCAGTTTTGGAGTGGGGAGAAATTAGAAGTTCAGTTTTAGATGTATTAGTTGCATTATATCTGTTAGCAACTCTAGTGAAAATGTCCAGTAGGCACTAGGGTGTATAATGTTCATAGAAGCAGTCCAAGCTAGAGTTGTATTTTTAAAGTCATTGGCTAATAGATATGGATACAGCATACAATCTATGAGATTGGTTCATATCACCTAGGGAGCAAGTGCAAATAAAGAAGAGGCTGGAGGGTAAGCTTGTAGATATGCTAAGATTTACCTGTTGGAGATGAAAGGACAAACTAACTAATAATTTGAAACAGGTTGGCCAATGATGTCAGATAAGAACCAAAAAAGTCCGGTAAAATAGCTATTAAGGAAAAGTAATTATTTTGTTCAAATGTGGCTTATAGGGAAATAAAGTAAGGGTAAAAACTGGCCTTTGGATTCAAAGACTTTTGCTATCTACATCATGTCCTCTCTTTAGCTACAATTTGTACTTTTCCTATATTCAAGTCACAACCAAAATGGATGTAATTTTCCTTGTAGTAACGCAAATGTATCCCAAACTCAAGTTTTAAATGGTTGCATGATTACTCAGAGATTTCACTTTATGAAGTCCCCTGCTTTGAGACTATGGAAAGTTCACGGGCTGTAATATGAATGATGAGTTCCTGTTTCATGATTGAATTGTTAAAGATGCTTCCCTTCATCTTTTTTGCTGTTTTGAAAATCATGATGCTTGGAGGAGCCTCAGAATCCATGTGTTGAGGATAGATGCCCACCAGACCTGGGTTACTCACTCTGTAAATTATGTGAGAGAAAAATAAACCACTATTATGTAATATCACTGCATTTGGTGGTCATTTTATTATAGTAGCTTAGCATGTAGCTAATTTAAACCACAGTCTCTGAATTTAGGAAGTTTAAATCCTAGAGAATAATGAATTACTGTGGGATTACTAAAGGAAGGCCAGGAATAAGGACTGTATTGAAAAATGTCACCAAGAACCTAAAATGAGATCAGGGTCTATCCAACTATCCCTCTGGACAAATGATGAGGATCAATTTGTTTTCTTAAATCTTTCTGTTATCCAAGAAATCTAATGAATGTTACTGGAGCCTGGTGTCCTCTCTTATACTGGAGAGAAGCTGAACTAATTTAGTGTCATTATACTTAGTTCATAGAAGAAATTGTATATAAGTAAATGCCTGTTATCTTCTTAACTTCTGTAAGTGTATTCCAGTGTTAATGTTTTAATATATGTGAGTGATTTAAGCTAAGTTAGGTTAATACTGAGGCTCAAGATAATAGCTCACTGGCATTGCTTTCTCTAGAAATAAAAATTTGCTGAGGAATTTAGGGAGTAGTTTCTATTTGTTTCTAGCATGATCACAAAGTTTGATATAATTCTCTTTTAGGAATTTGTGTTTGTTTGTTTGTTTTCATTAAAAGAGATAGTTACCATATATCATGAAGAGTCTTCGTCTTACCTAAAATGAGAAGATCTATTTTTGTGAGAAACTAAGTGGTAACTTTAGGCAGTTACTTTCAGGCAGAAGTCCCCATGAATTCATGAAGGACAGTAAGTACACTCCAGGTGATGGAGAGGCTCTCTTTGGAGTCATTACACTGCTCCGACCACCTGCTTGCATATTTGGATCCAAATCATGAGCCCTCCTTTGACAAAGACTTCCAGCAGAACTCGTTTAAGCTGGCTCATCATGCAGAAACTGATACTGACTTTCACAATACTATTTTTGGACTCACTTGCAATTTGTGCAAACTTCTTGTACCATGAAAATATTTTGTTACTTATCTCAAGTTATGCTGCTTGCCATTTTCAAATGTGAGCTAACTTTAGGCAATGCACAATAACAATCCAACCTATAATGAATGATTCTTACACTAGTATGTGAGACTATGTTTTAATTACAGTAAGTCCTCACTTACCATGGCAATAGATTTTTGGAAACTGCAAGTTTAAGCAAAATTACATACAACAAAGCCAATATCAACATAGGCTAAACAAGAGTGAAATATAAACAAGAGTGAAATTCCTAAGGCATAATTCTGGTCACAAAAATATCCCTAAACTTCTAAATTAAGACCTAAAACATTTCTAATAGGAAACATTGTCATAAATGTGAGCTCTACATACATTTGAGAAAGATTAATAAAAACAAGGAAGGGAATTCTTTTCCAACCCACTTATTCCAGTTCAGGGGCATGGAGGCTAGATCCTGTCCTGGCAGCTCTGGGTTTAAGGCAAGCACCAGGCCTGGATAGGACACCCTTTCACCACAGTGCATACTCACACCCACACCCACACTCACTCAGCCTGTGGCCATATAAACATGACAGTGCCCCTCACCTGCACATCTTTGGGATGTAAGAGGAAAATGGAATCTCTGGGGAAAACCCATGATGATATGGGAAGAATGTGTCAACTCCACACAGAAAATGACTCTGGCCAGGAAATCTATATTTTCTCCTCATTAACAGTATAACAAAATGATATTGAGCAAAATGACAATATTTAAAGACCTGCTATAGTTTTACTCACTTAATCCTCAGTCTCTATTAAGTATAGTTTATTATTATTCACAGTTTACAGATAAAGTAACTGAGGCAAAGAGAAGAGGGTAATTTACTCAAGGTCACACAGCTAAATTTCCTGCTATTAGAGGTAGGGTTTCAGAGGAGTTAGCATAAAATTCTGGGACTTTAACCTCAACTTGATATTTATATTTACACTATAACATAATCTACAAATAAAAGTCTTTATTATCAATATAGTTTGTCTTTATTTATATATGTATAGCTTACACAGGTGCTTAGTCCAGATTGCTCTTTGAAATTTCTAGAAAAGGTCAGGATTTCTGTCCCCAGACTATAGAAAAAGTCTGGGAAATTAATACAACAATTTGATTATATTTGTCAGTTAGGTGTTTTGACTGAGAATGCACTTGATGCTGTTTTTCCCCCAACAAATGAATAATGAGATAATGTGTTTTGTTCATGTGGTATCTTTTATCTAAGAGTTATAAAGAGCTCTCCAAATGTTATCTCCTTAATGATCTCAATCTGTCTGTGAAGTAGGTAGCAAGTAATTGAAGCTCAGATGTACTATTTGACCTATCCAAGGTCACAGACTCAACCCATCATAAACATCAAAGAAAAACTGCTCGGTTCATTTATTTTCAGCTCTCTTGAGACATTATTGTATATCATCCAAGATCCTTCCTCAATTATAATCATAAAGTAGAGTTTCACCCTTATTTGACAAGTCCTAGTTTGGTATCTCTCTCTTTGGTACAGTGGTAATAGGAAAAAATACTTTATATATGATAGTTGATAATAGTTTGATCACTTTAAATACATCATTTGTCTCTCAGATATCCTAGGAGGTAGAGAGGGTAAGTATAACTGTCTTCACCTTTTAAATTAAAGTACTGAAACTTAGAATTATTACAAGCTTTGTTAAATGTTTACTATACGCAGAATATTTTAAAAGTTACATCTCTTTTCTTAAAAAAAAAAAACAAAACACCCACCCACTTCATGTGTAAGGTATAAATGTATACTCATTCTACAAGTGAAGAAACTAGAAATAGTTTCTCAAATAAATGAAATAGTTTATTGTTATTACAACAGTTCTTTATTTTCCAATACTGCCTATTTATCCCCTATGCTGCAGAGCCTGAGGTCCCAGGTAATCATCAACAGAGGTTATGTTAGGAATAGATATTATCTCTCTCTCTCTCTCTCTCTCTCTCTCTCTCTCTCTCTCTCTCTCTCTCTCACACACACACACACACACACTTTAATATCATCATTATCAATGTTTTAGATTTGGATCTCTGGAACAGGCTAAGTATTGCATGCAGGTTTATTGGGAACAAATATCAGAAGATTTACCTGAAAGAAAGTAAAGAAGGTAGATTAGACAAGAGAAGGAGACCTGCAATGATATGAAGCCTCAGTGGATCATTTAAAGAGCTTTGTTATTGGGAAATGATGCTACAAAATTTTACCAAATTAAGCAAGAAAATTGAGCCTTCCTGTCTACACATGAATCTGTCATTTTCCAAAGGACAACCCCTGGAATGGGAAGTAACTTTGGGCAAGCAATGTACAGCTGCCTCTGAAGGAAACAGTTGTGAGCCCTCTACAACAGATGTTTTCAGCAGAGAGGGTGGATATGTGGACCTTGAAGAAGGGTTCTGGGAAAACACCTTAGTGTCCACTGCCATCACTAATATTCACCAGTCATTCACCAGTACCTGTGTCAGGTACTGTCCTAAGAACTTTATATACATAATCTCATTCAATCTTCACAACTTTAAGAGATGAGTGCTATTATTACTATTACCTTATTGTTGATAAATTAAGAATATTTGCTCAAGAGTACACATGTGCCAACTTTCCAATTTAACAACCATTGTTTACTGCCTCCCTATATTCAAATACCTATTGTAAGATGAGGACATTTTACAAGTGAATTAATTTCTCTAAAATCTCAAAGGTATAGTCTTGTTTCAAAATTGTCCTTTGGGCAGATGAAATGAAGTTAAGTGAAAAACAAATGTGGAGCTGTTTCAAGTTTTATCAACTACAACATAAGCATAAAGCATTTTCATATTATTACTGGTACATAGAATTCATTTAAGAAATTGTAGCTCATTTGCATATCCATCTATCTCAGAATGAGTAGTTTTAATTTTGACTAATGAGGACATAGCACTTCCCCTCAGAATTATAGGAAATAAAGATCTCTAAATCAATTTAAGTAAAAATAATTATATTCTACCAAAAGAGTGACCTAGTTTATACTCTTGTTGCCTGAAACTACCAAGTCACTTCCCAGCCCTGAGATAGAATTCATGAAAATATCTAAGAGCAGAAGCAGCCATCTCCCCTCCCCTCCACCTGTCATACAGTACAACACTGAAATCATTGCCACCTGTCTGTGCAGGGAGCCTTAACTTGATTTAGTCACTGCCTATTTTGCATCAAGAGCTTTCATTATCACCTTGAGAAAAGAAATGTTTAGTTATGATCAGAAGATTCTGAAATCTGTGGCTAAAAGGAACGCAGCACTTTCCAAATAGAAATAGAAATCCTAGCTGGTTTGGCTCAGTGGATAGATTGTCGGACTGTGGACTGAAGGGTCCCAGGTTTGATTCTGGTGAAGGGCATATGCCCAGGTTTTGGGCTCCATCCCCAGTGGGGGGCGTGCAGAAGGCAGACGATCAATGATTCTCTCTCATCGTTGATATTTCTATCTCTCCCTCTCCCTTCCTCTTTGAAATCAACAAAAAATATATTTAAAAAATAACAACAGATAGAAATAGAGGATGAGGGGATACCTATAGACTAATTAGGCAACTTTAGTGTTAAGTTTTTATATGGTACTCAGAACATGTTAAAACCAGGAAAGGAAGAAAACAGCAAGAAATTCCAAGTATCACAAATGTGAGATGCTATATTCTTTGCACATCTAACCAAATGACTAGCATAGCTAGTACTCAATTAAAAATGATTGCAGAGTAATAATGGTAATTATAATATTAAACTAATATCTTTTGTTCTATATATTAAAAAAAATCCCAGATACTTTATCAGCATCCAGGGTGACCTTCGATGTCAACTACCTCTTCGTGCTTCATTTTCCTGTCTACTACAATTGTATTGGTTTTTTCCCTACATACTTTGAGATTTTCAGAATGCTATAAAGACCAAGTTCTATTATCCAATTACATTTTTTATGCAATTGTAACCAAAAACACGTGTGCAATCAGTTTCTTACAAACAGGTACATTTTCTGTTTGAGTCTGATTGATTTTGTAGTGAGTGGCTGAAGTCTTAGCATAAATCCATGTGGTTGTTTACTGGCAACCTGATTTCCATAAATACTGTGAAGTGGAATATTGTGAATGTGAATTTAAGAAAAATTACCAAATGAAAAAGAAATACCTGAACTAAATGCAGACTTAAATATTATGTGGATTGTACAGTTAGTTTAGCATCCAGATCTGAAGTGCTAAAATACAATGAAGGAAAGTGTGCCTGAGATAATTCCAACGAAGCCATGCATGAAAATAATGGAAATCTCAATATTTCTTGCTACAAAACAAAAATCAAGAAAATATAACTGAAAGTTTAGGGAAACAGTATGGGAAATAAAAGTTTGGAGCTGTTTAAAGTGAGTGTGGATAATATCTGCCATAAAGAGGGGTCAGAACCAGTTACTAATAGTGGAGAGAAAACAAAAGGAAATTAGCAATACACATCAATTTTGAATATCACAGATGCCACAAAAAATCAAGTAAAATAGAAATTCAAATGTGGTCTAGAAAGGCTTAACAGGCTGACATTATTTTTGAGATGGACTGATGTGTTACAAATATGTATGCACCATTGCTTTATACTTACAATAGTCCATCTTTAAACCAATATTGTGACTGAGATTATAGATTATGCTGATTAGTCAGCTTTGAGGTGTATACCTTCTTCTGAAAGTGAGACATCCTGTAAACCTCATTTAAATAACAACTGAGGGAAGAAAAAGGTGTTTCTTCAGAGAAAATTCACCCTAGCCCATTTGGTTCAGTGGATAGAGCATTGGCTTGCAGACTGAAGGGTCCCGGGTTCAATTCCGGTCAAGAGCATGCACATTGGTTGCAGGATCCTCCCTGACTCCCCAGTAGGTCAGAGGGTGTGCAGGAGGAAACCAATCCATGTGTTTCTCTCACATCAATATTTGTTTGTCTTTCCTTCTCTCTCCTACTCTCTCTAAGAAATCAATGGAAAAATATTACTGGGTGAGGATTTAAAAAAAAAACAAACAAGAAAAGTCAATGTTTATTTATAGAATCAAGATAATGGAGGTGGAACAAGCCAGCAAAACAGCAAATGTCCACTAAGGCTGCACATGAGCCCAAGCTTCTAGGACAGCCTGGACTCAGGATTTGTCATTGGCCAAAGCCTGGGAATGTAGTTCTCAGTGTTTTATAAGTTAGTGATTGGTGATGGCATATCGAATGCCTGGAGAGCAATGGGACATGATGTGCATGCTTGTCAGGATTACTTAGCAAGATGCGTAATGTACATTTGGTATCTAAGCTGGTTCCTGAGTTTTAGTTACTGTAGTTGGTCACATAATGGGAATGTGTCTATGTGACCAGTCCTCCATAAAAAGCTTAACCTTTGAGGCTCAGAGGGTTTCAACAGGCAGAGATTTCTCACAGACATCCCTGTCGTTCTCTGATACAAAGTGGATTCAGTGAGACTTTGCTAAGAGAAGGAATCAGAAGCTTTCTCCTGGCATCTCTTAACTTTTTCCAATGAGAAATTTCCCTCGTTAACTTTCACTTTGTGTCCTTTGCTCCAGTGAAAATCTTACCCATGAATAATATCCACTGGTGAGTTCTGTAAATCCTGATGAATCACTAAACTTGAAGGTAGCCGAGGGAACACCAAAACAATATTTAATCCTCCCAGTAATTCTATGTTATAGGTACAATTATTTTCTAGAGAATCTAGGTTACTTTTCAAAGTCTCAGAACCAGTGAGAGGCAATGTGATATTCAATTGAAATAGCTTATCTGTAGAACTAGAGTTTTATGTCATTGGATCAACCCTAACAGCATTTTTTTTTTCCTGGTAAAGTTTTTGTCCCTCATGATTTATATAGATGTTAATTCTTTGAGGTTCCTTGATTCTGAAAGCTTAGTTAGAACCCTGAAATAGTAACTTTTGATTGCTCTTTCAGAAAGCATATGCAATTATTTTTAAATTTCATGTTTATTGAAATTGCAACTCCACTGATATCTTCATATGATCAGTGATTGACTAGTAAAATAGATTAGGTTGCCCTCAATAACTGTTGATTAAATGGATGAAGGGTGGATGATTTCCTAGCCAGTGTTTTATTAGGAAAAAAAATAGTGACTCATAATAAATCATATTTTATAACTAAAACTTACGTAAAATGAAATATACAGATCTTAAGTGTAAGTTTTTATGGTTATGTCTCAATAAAGCTGATAAAATGCTTACATTAGGTTTAAAAAATTTGATGAGCTATAACAAATTTTAGCACCTTTAAACCAATACCCTAATTAGGATATAAACATTGTAATTAACCAATAAAATCTCCTTTTCTCAATTTCATTTACTAAACACCCCCTATTTGGCAACTATTGTTCTGATTTTTATTACCATATATTAATTTTCCTTAAATTGAATTTCATATAAAATTAATTCACTAGTATTACACTTCTTTATGTTTGACTTCTTTGGTTTAAACAGTGATTTTTTTTTAACTATATGAATAGACCTCAAATTTACACCCATTTTTCTCAAATTGATAGATAATCAAATTGTTTACAAATATTAGCTAGTATGATATAAGAATTGTCATACAAATTCTTTTTGTGGATATATGCTACCATACTTGTTGAGGTAATAACTGGAATTGAAAATACTGAGCCAATGTGTATGCATATTTATAGGAAGCAGCCCATCGAAAGTGGTTGTGTGGCTTTGTAATCTGAACAGAATATACAAAGAATTCAAGTTTAATCATATTCTTTCCAGTATTTCATATTATAAGACTTTTGTTTTATACATTCTGGTAGTGGGTTTCTCATTTCTAGTAGTGATTTCTCACATCAGACTTATTTCACATCCCTCTGATTAATGACATCGAGGACCTTTTTATGTGCTTACCTTGATATCCTAATGTTCTCTTATGTGGAGTGCCTATTCAATAGGGTTTTATGCCAAAATTTGTACTATATTGTTTGCCTTTTGATTGCTGATTTTAAGTGTCAGTTACATATTCCTAGCACAATTTATTATCAAAATAATGTTGCTGTTCTTTTCTTCCAATCTCTGCCTTGACTATTCATTTTCTCAGTGACTTCTTCCAAAAAGAAGAGTATTTGTTATTTCGAAGTACAATCTATCAAGGTATCTTCCCTTATCTTTTACACTTGTGTGCCCTGTAGAAATTCTGTCTCAGTCGCAAAATGATTCTCTTATGTTTTCTACTTGAAGTTTAATGTAGTGTGAAGACATCCTTGTATATTCTGAATCTTACAAAAAAAGCATTCTGTCTTTAACATTGAATATAATGAAATCTTTTATAAATACCTTCGATCAGGTTGAGGATTTTCCTTTTTTTTCTGTTTGATGAAATATTTGTTTATGAATAAGAGTTGAATTTTATATTTTTCTTCATTTGAATAATTATATGCTTTTTTTTTTTTTTACCTGTGTTCATTTACCAGTTGGTAAAAAAAAAATGTTTTTAAAGCTTGAATGTTAAACTAGCATTATATTCCTACAAAAATTTCCACTTGATGATGATGTTTTATCCTTTTTATATACTTCTGAATTAGATTTTGTAATATTTTCTAAAGAATTTTACATTACATGTTCTTAAGAGAAAATGCCTATAATTTTATTTACATCTCATAATTTTGTTTGGCTTTGCTCCCAGGAAAATGTTAATCATACAATGATCATAAAATGGTGAGAGCAAAACTGTATTCCTCAAACTTATGAAAAATAAGACTAATACTCACCTTTCAACATTTGGTAGAATTCATCAATGAAACCACCTGAAATGTTCCTTCTGGATAAACTTTAAATTATTGATTAAATTATTTTACTAGAGCTATTAACATTTTCTAATTCTTTTGGGGTCACTTTTTGGTAAGACATATTTTTTCCATAAAGGTAATTTGTAAAATACATTAAAGTAATATACTTTTATCATCCAATTAATATCAGTAATATTTTACCTGTAATACTGACCCCTTTTATTCACAATGTTGTTGTACATATTATGATTATTTTTCTATGTCATTGATTTCTGCTCTTATTCTTATTGTTTATGTCCATACAATTAGAATTTAATTTTATTTTATTTTCCTGCTTTTTATGGTAAAAATTAGATCACTTTTAAAATATTTCATCCTTCTAATACAGACATTTATCTTTTACACATTGCTTTAGTATTATCACACAGCTATTGATATATTTTTATTTTCATCTGATTTAAAATGTTCTATAATTTCTGCACAACTTATTCTATAATCTACATCTATGTTAAGAAACACAGATATTTTCACATTGATTCTTTAATTCACTTGGAAGTTTCAACTTTTTGAAATGCATATTGTCTGTTCTGTATAATATTAAAAAGTGTATTTTTTGTATTTTAGGTGAAGTATTCTATAAATGTTAATTAGGCAAGTTTGGTTAATAATATTCTTCAAAGATTTTATATCCCAGCTGATATATTATACATGTGTTTATTAATTAAGAACTTGATGAAATCTCCATCTATGACTGGATTTTTTTTCACCCCCTTGAGTCTCTTTTCTTCATTGTGTTTTTTAGTACACACACAATTAAAATTATTATATCTTTTTGATGATGCAAGATTTTTGTGATTATGAAATATACCTCTTTATGTTTAGTAAGATTCTATGTCATAAAATAATTTTTCTCCTATGAATGTAACCACTCAGTTTTTCTATGCAAAGTTTTGTCTTTAAACTTGAAGCACACTTTCTGAAGATAGCTTTTAGTTATATATTCCAATCTGCCTTCTTTTGGATTAATCTTTCTTTTTATCATTGCTTTTCTTGCTTTTTTTCCTGTACTTTTGTATATTTTTTCTATATATTTAGACTTGTTTTGTGGTTAAACTAGTGATTCTATTATACATTCATACTTTGCATATTGTACTTAATGTACAAAAGTAGAGCTACCCTTCTTATAGCAACTATTTACTATCTCTTGCCTTTGTACTATTATTATCATTTATCAGTTCTTCACATTTAAGCCATAGCAGGTTACTGGGGGGTTTTTTCTTTAAGAATAAAGGGGGAAAGAGATAGACTTTTATATTAATCTAAATATGCACTATTTCAGGAACTCCTTATTCTACTCTGAATATTCATATTTATCATTTCTCTTTAGTCTGAACAATATTTTTAATAATCTGCACTAGAGCAGCTTTTCTATTAAGAATTCTTTCATATTTTATTCATATGAGGATATTTTTTATTTTTCCCTCATTTTTAAAAGATATTTTTGCTGAATACAAAATTCTGAAATAACAGCTTTGCAGCATTTTAAAGATATTGTTTCATTGTCTGTTTCACTGTTTCTGGTGAGAATCTGCTATAACTATTGAGTTTCCTTTGTACATGATGTTCCTATTTAAGATTTTTTCTTTTGTTTTTCTTATCAACTATTTGTCTAAGTGGTTGCTTGTCTTTGTACTTATATCGCTTAAATTTGATTGAACTTCTCAAAAATGTAACTTTCATTTTTTAAACATAGTTGACACTTTCATCCTTAAAAAATATAACTTTTGCACCGTGTTTATTTTCTCCTTTGAATCTCTAAATATATGTTTACTAGACTAGACTATGATATGCTACCATAATTTACTAAATTCTTCTTTATATATTTCTTCAATTATTTTTTTCAGATAATTTTTTTGTGTGAGTTCAAGTTTATTAACTCTTTGTTCTTCAATATTAAGACTTGTGCATTTTTATTTCATTTTTATTTTATAGAGGTCTGGTTCATGAAAATTCATGCACTAAAATGGGGTCCCTCAGCCCAGCCTGACCCCTCTCACAGACTGGGAGCCCTCAGGGATGGGAGGCAACCTGGCGATCAGGGGAAGGCAGTATCCCATCACACCTCTGCTGCTACCACTGCCAGCATCCCAAGCCTCAGCCAGCCCTGGTTACCTAAGCCTCTGGTGGCCCTGGGCGGCTGGGCAGCTGGGCAGCCACCATCCAAGGATTTCCTGTGCCTCAGGTCAGCCTGGGGAGTTGGGGAGGATGAGGGGATTGGGAGAATCCAGAGGTGGGTGCACAAAGCAGCTGGGCTTGCCTGGGGGTGGGCCTTGCCTTGCCATATGCCTGATGCCCAAGTGGGGCTGAGGGGACTGGGACACCACCATCTTGTGGCTATGGGCGCTGCCATCTTTGAGGCATGGCAGTCAATTAGCATATTCCCTACTTATTGGCTGTGGGTACTGCCATCTTTGTGACAGCGTGAGGATCAATTAGCATATTCCCTCTTTATTAGATAGGACTAGGGGCCTGGTGCACGAAATTTGTGCACTGGTGTGGGGGGGGGGTCCTCAGCCCAGCCTGCCCCCTCTCACATATTGGAAGCCCTCAGGGAGTGTTCTACTGATGGCTTAGGCACGCTACCTGCTCCCCTTGGGGAGCGGGCCTAAGCCGCAGTATGGCCTCCCTTTGTGGGAGGTGACCAGGCTAATCAGGGGAAGCCACCAGCCCCATCACCCCATGGCTACACCCACTGCCAGTCACCGCAGTCACCAAGGTGTTTTCATCAACACGGACTCCAGTCCCTTCACCATGAAAAAGTGACAACTTTCTATAGGCATTTTCAAGATGTGTCTTTCATAGGATATGACATTTTGTTCTTTCTTTTTTTTTTTTTTATCCTCATCTGAGGATATGCTTCCATTGATTTTTAGAGAATATGGAAGAGAAGGGAAAAACAGAGAGAAAGATCAAAGTGACAGGAACACTTTAATTGGTTGTCTCCTGCATATGCCCTGACCTGAGCCTCGCCCAAGGAGGAGCCTGAAACCTAGGTACATGTCCTTGGTCAGAATGAACCCAGACACTGCAGTTAGCAAGCTGAGGCATTACGCACTGAGCCAAACCAGCTAGGGCAGGATATGACATTTCTTAGCCCTCCAGCAGTGGACCTTCATTTTTTTTTTTCTCTAGGAGTGTGGTGGAAAAACCTTAGATCACCTTTTTGGATTCTTATTACCCAAGTTACTAAGAATATTACCAGTGGCATACAGGGAGCTTAGCCAATGAGTGGTAAGAAAAGGAGTTTCCTCTGTAGTTCACTCTGATCACAGGCTCCACCCCTGCCCCTCCAATCCCAGCTCCACCCCTGCCCAGGCCTGTAACCTCTGGCCAAGGCTGCAGGCCTGGGCAAGGGACCCCAGACCCCTGCTTTGCCGGCTCCACTGGTGCCTAGACCCTTGCAATCCCAGGCTCCGCCCCTGCCCCTCTGATCGCTGGCTCTGCAGAGCCCAGGCCCCTGTGATCTCCGGCCTTGCCCCTGCCTGGGTAGGACACCCTCATACCCCTCCGATCACTGGCTCCACCCTTGTGCATGCCTGAGGCCTCTGGAAAAGGCCTCTGGCCTGGGCAGGGGACCCCCAACTCTCTCTGATCACCTATTCTGCCCCTTGGGCCCTCTGCCCCCTCCACACACCACCTGCCTGGCTAACAGCCCTGACTAAAAGTGCATATTACACTTTTAGTAGATAGGATAGTATTGTCAGAATTTTTCTTTGTTCCTTTTTATAGTTTAAATTTCTATGTAATCTTTACTAATTTCAAAATCTGTGTTGCTTTGTTTCTGTTTCTGCTGATTGCTGTTATTGCTTATGTATACATTTTTATGCTTGTTCATGAATCTCATATAATTTGTATGCTTGATGTTGTGCTGGATACAGTTGGAGATTTTAGATTATATCATCTTTAACTGTAGACAGCTAAATTACTGGTAGCTATTTTCAATACTGTAAGGCTTTTAAAAATGTTTTTTATGTGAGTCTATATCAGTTTTGTCCTTTGTCCTATGATACGTCTCTGTAACTAAGGCACAGTTTTTACTCCCAAACCCTGGTGTTAAAAATTCAACCAAAAAAAGTTGAAAATATTATTTGCTTTATTAAAGGATTCATGAATCATGGAGTATCTGATTTAGCATATAGGAGGGAGCTCTGAGTAGTTGTATAAAATAGAAGGCTTTTATAGGCAGAAGGAGGGTGAGACAAAAGAAGTTAAAATAGATTATTTCAGACAAGGTCATCTTCCCTTAGGAGAGAGTCTTACCAGGCTGATTACCTCACTAGTACTCACCAGGAAATTCAAAATTGGCTAGTTAAAGGTCGCATTCCTGGGAAAGGTTGAAAATGCAATTAAGTCTTGGTTGGCTGACATGAGGCTCAGCACAAATGACTCCATTTTGGGCCTGTTGCTTCTTTTTAACAATGGACGTTCTGGAGTGTCCACTAAATGCTAGATGTGTTTGTCCAGTGCTGCCAGGGTCTTGCACTCTGCCTGGGTGAAAGTCCAATAGTTACAGCAGATGAAGAATTACTACTGGCATCACTAGCCCAGCCACTGCAACTGCAGGTTAGCAGACCTGCGCCTTTCAGTCTGGTCTGTAGTTAGCAGCCACGCCCTAGGCCAGCACCCATGGTGAAACCCCACTCATTGTTTTCAAAGTCTTATGAAAAGCTTTTCCTTCTCTGTAACTGTTTTTCACAAATCCTAGGCACCTCAGTCATCAGAACTTTGATTTGCCCCCTCGGCTCAGCAGGACTGTTGCTTTCTCTGTATTCCATTTCCCTGAACTGTGGAAGTTAAAATCTTCCTCTTGAGAAAGCTGATGTGAGTATGGGCTCTCCTTTTATGATCTACTCATTGTGTTTCTCACTGCTTGGACATAGTCATATCATCTTTTTTTTTTCTCTCCAAATTTTATATTTGTGTGTAGTAGGAGGGCAAGTCTGGTACCAATTATTCCTTTATGCTGGAAAGCAGCATTCTCATCACTAATTACATTCTATTTTGAGTTAAATATAATATTGGATAAGAGGATCTTTGAAAACCATATGTCAATGTTACATATAGTGAACAAGAAAATCTATACCTTAAAAGTCTTGGTTTAGCAGTGTTTTTATAATGAGATATAATAATAAAAAGGAAATGTTATCTTTGGGAAGATATTCACTAAGATATACAAATGTGTGACAAAAGGAAACATACATATAATCCCAGAAAATGAAATGCCATTGAGCTAAGAAGGTAAGTGGAATTTAACTGGTTCAGGGAATGGATTCATTGGTCAGACCAGAATTTTTTGTGAATATACTGCAAAATATAAAAGTACTAAAAACAAAAAAGAAACTTAAAAATTTACAGATTAAAGCAACGATTTTCAGAGGAGGAACCAAGATGGTAGCATAGGTAAACACCTGAATTTGCTGCCACACACAACCACATTAAAACTACAACTAAAAGACAAAATGAATATCATCCAGAACCATGGGAAGGCTGGTTGAGTGGAAATTCTACAACCAGAAAGAAAGAGAAAAGTGCATTGAGTCTGGTAGGAGGTACAGAGGTGTGGAAGTGCAGAGGTTTGGAGGCACATGCGAAAAGGGCTGGCAGCTGGGTATGCTGTTGTCTTTTTCAATCAGGAGGGAGATACAAGCTCCCTACTGCTATTAAGCCCAGTTCTGGGTGGGAATTTGGGGACTCAGACTCATATGGAGAGAAATTGGACTGTCTGGCCTCGGGCCGGAACGAGGTGCTTGCAGTGGTCATTGTTCCTGCATGGAGCCATAGGACACAGACCCTGGGACCTCTCCAAGGCAGAGCAAACTGGCAGCCATTGCAGTTTTCTCTGTCTGGTGATTCCCTGAGATTCTGCCCCATCCAATTTACAACCTGACCCAAGCTGTGCACAGAGGCTTTTGCATATGAATGGCCTGGCCTTTCTCCACCTAAAAACCTGGGCAGACTCAGTGAGTGCCAAAGCCCCATTGAAGCAAGTCCTGCCCCATAAGGGTGTCTCCAGCTCAGAAGTTCTCCCATTGTAGACACAACTGGTCCTCACAGCCAACTGTCCTGGAGGTCAATTCCTCTCAGTGATACCAACTACAACAAGACTGTGCACACAGCCCATAAAGGGGTACACCAAGAGTGTCTACCTCAGGTAATTTGGGAGGCTGAGCCACTGGGCCCTATAGGACACCTAGCACACAAAGTCATTCTATCAACACAGGGAAGCAGCCAAAATGCAGAGACAAAGAAGCAGGTCACAAATGACAGAAATGGAGGAAAGAAAATGACTGGATATAGAGTTCAAAACCATGGTTAGTCAAGAACCTTATAGAAACCTCTAAGAAATATAGTGAGACCCTCAAGGATATAAAAAAAAATCAATTAGAAATTATGCACACACTGACTGAAATAAAGAATAATATACAGAGATCCAACAGCAGACTAGAGGATCCCAATAATTAAGTCAAAGATTTGAAATATGAAGAAGCAAAAAACACACAAGTGGAAAAGCTAAAGGAAAAAAAGAATATAAAAATATGAAGATAGTGCAAGGAGCCTCTGGGACAACTTCAAGAATACCAACATCTGAACTATAGGAGTGCCTAAAGAAGAGAGAGCAAGATATTGCAAACCTATTTGAAGAAATAATGACAGAAAACTTCTCCTACCTGGTGAAAGAAATAGACTTACAAGTCCAGGAAGTGCAAAGAACCTCAAACAAAAGGAATCCAAAGAGGACCACACCAAAACACATCATAATTAAAATGCCAGGGCAAAAGACAAAGAGAGAATCTTAAAAGCAGCACGAGAAAAACAGTTAGTTACCTACAAGGCAGTACCCATACAACTGTCAGCTGATATCTCAGCAGAAACTATGCAGGCCAGAAGGAAGTGGCAAGAAATATTCAAAGTGATGAATAGCAAGAACCTACAACCAAGATTAATTTACCCAGCAAAGCTATCATTTAGAATTGAAGGTCAGATAAAGAGCTTCACAGACAAGAAGAAGCTAAAGGAGTTCATCACCGCCAAACCAGTATTATATGAAACTAGGGGCCCGGTGCACAAAAATTTGTGCACTGGGGGGTGGGGGTTTGTTCGTCAGCCCAGCCTGTGCCCTCTCGCAATTTGGGACCCCTCTGGGGATGTCCACCTGCTGGTGTGCCTGGCTAGCCTGTGTGAGGGACCTGGAGGCTTCTGCCTGGGAAGCGGATCGGGTGGTGCTGGCCACCCCACACCCCATGACCTCCCAGGAGGGGGGCTCAGGGGCTGGCCGGCTGGTTCCGCCCCCCAAGGCTTCTGCCTGGGAAGGCATCGGCCAGCTCAGGGTGCTGGATGCCTTCCCAGGACGGAGGTTCCCAAGATGGTGGAGGCCGCAGCCCCGGAGAAGCCACACACCAGGGCTGCGGCCTCCGCCATCTTGGCTAGGCTAATTTGCATACAGTCACTCTGATTGGCTGGTGGGTGTGGCTTAAGCATCCCAAAGAAACAGTTAATTTTAATATTTTGCTTTTATTAGTTAGGATGCTGAAAGGTGTGCTTTAAGAAGAGGAAGAAGAAAAAGGTAAAGATAAAAATTATGAACAACAAAATGACAACAAATACATATCTATCAACAAGTGAATCTAAAAATCAAGTGAATAAAAAATCTGTCAAATGGAATAAACTGGTGAATAGAATAGAATCAGGGGCATAGAAAGGGAGTAGACTGACAGTTCCCAGGAGGAAGGGAGTGTGGGGGGTCGGGAAAGAGATTGGACAAAAATCATACACTTATGGACAAGGACTGTGGGGGGGGGGGGTTGGATGGGGGGGTGGGAATCAGGTGGAGGGGAGGTATGGGGGGAAAAAGAGGAACAACTGTAATAATCTGAACAATAAAGATTTATTGGAAAAAAAAAGCAACAATTTTCAACCAGTGTACTGTAAGGGGCACACTGGTATGCCAGAAGATTTTTAAAAAATATGCAACACCTGACTTCTAGTCAGGAGCATTTACCTCTTTTTTCCCCTCAGATTGTCTAATTAAAAAAAAAAGACAACAGCCAACACAACAGCTGTGTCATGTGAATGAATCACAATTAAACCTGCTATTTTTATCATATCAGAAAAAAATATATGCTTTGGTATGCTGAAGAATTTTAGTAATCAGTTTATGTCTGCCATGAGATGAACAATATTAAAAATCGCTGGACTGAAGCATAGCTGTGCTTATTACAAAAGACTTCTTCACTTTACTAAAGAATACATTGAAGTCGTAGTACTCAATATTATAAACCTTCTTTTGCCCCACCCTCTATTAGCCTTATATTTTTCTTCTCTTTCATAGGGTGTATTTGGCAAGGGGAAAAATATATAATTGGTCTTATCAGAGAAAATTTTTAAAGATAATTTTTATTAGCAATAATAAAGCAGAAACTATGAAAACAGTAAACACATTTTCAATGAACCATGTGAAACATTGTTGTTTTTTTAAGGTCTTTAACCACCAGGTTTATATATACATAGATAAAACTGGTGACTGCCCTAGAAATAATAAGTGAAATTCTAGGGAACCTCAGAGTTTATAATATAAAATTGACATTCAGAAATGATGAAAGCATATTACTATGAGAGAGAAGAAAAAACAGGACAATTAATTGTGGAAAGCATAATTTTGCAACAACTAATCCTAAGACAACTAAATATCTATAAGCAAAAAATGAAGTTGACCCCTGTTTCATACCATATTCAAAAACGGACCCCAAGTGGGTCATAACTAAAGTAATAAAACTCTTAAAATACAGACATACATTTACATGATTTAATTGAAACAACACCTTTTTAGATGCTAAGAACATAAATGACAAAAAAACAACAGGTAAATTGGACTTCATGAAAATTAAAAATGTTTTCCTGAAAAGAGCACCATCAAAAAAAATGAAAAGTTAACCCAAAGATTGGGAGAAAGCATTTTTAAATTTTATATGTAATAAATGATATCCAAAATATAGAAAGAACTCATAATTCAGAAATAAATCAGAAATGACAAATAAAATAGGTGGATAATTTGAATTAACATGTCTCCAAAAATAGTAAACTAATAGTGAATAAGCAGATAAAAATATGCTCAATATGACTAATCATCAGGTAAATACAAATAAAAATCACAATGAGATACTGCTTCACATCCACCGGGATACCCATAATAAAAAATAATAATACCATCAAATGTTGGCAAGGATGTAGAGAAATTGACCTTCATTTACTGTTGGTGCAAATGTATAATGATGCAACTATTGTAAAAATAGTTTGGCACTTTCTCAAAAAAATTAACCACAGTGTTATCATATGATCCAGCAATTTCTCTCCTAAGTATATACCTAAAATAGTTGGACACAAAGGTCCACACAGAACTTTTATATAAACGGTCAAAGTAGCATATGCCTAATATCCAAAATATTTAAACCCTAATGTCAATGAATGAAGGAATAAGCCACAATTGGAATATCTCTAGAATGGGACATTATCTATATATATAAACTAGAGACCCGGTGCACGAAATTCGTACATGGGGTGGGGGGGGGGTGGGAAGACGGTCCCTCAGCCCAACCTGCACCCTCTCCAATATGGACTTCTTGGGACCTCTCACAATCCAGGACCTCTGGCTCTTAACCACTAACCTGCCTCCTGCACTAACCATTCTGCCTGCCTGCCTGCCTGCCTGATCCCCCTAACTGCCCTCCTCTGCTGGCCTGGTCACCCTTATTAACTTTCTTTTTTAATCTTATCCCCTTCACATATAATTGGATTTGACTTCCTTATTGGCTTCTCCCTCTCACACAATTTTTCTCCTTTATGTAACACTTTTCCTACTGACTCATCATTTATAAACTTTTCTTTCCTACTTATTTCCTACTTCTGTTCCATCATCCTTCTTCCCATTTTTCTACTACCCTCCTTCCCTCCCCACATTCCTTCTTTCCTTTATCTTTACCCCTGCCCTCCCTCTCTTTTTCCTTCCTTCCCACCTTAACTTTTTTCTTCACTTCCTCCCTCTGACCTGCTTTGCTCACTACCCCATTCCTTCCTTCTTCCCATTCTCCTTTTAAGCTCTACCAGCTTCCCCTTTATAACTTTTCTTCCCTTCCTCTTTTTCTCTCATCCTACCTTTGCCATACATTCTTCTCTGCTCACTTCTACTGTTTTAATACCTATCTATCTACCTGTCTAATTATCCACTATCATTTATCTTTTTTTCTTTTCTGACTCCTACTTTTAAAATCTGTCCCCAGTACACAACTATACTTGATTTTCATTATAGCTCCTACAGTTCACTCATACATCCTCTTTCTTTCTTTACCTCTGCTGTCCACTGACTCTTTTATAAAGTTCTTCCCTCCCTCCTGTTCCGCCCCTCCTCCACCTGGTTACTTCCTCCAAACACTCCGGGGCTGCTGCTCCCTCCGCCCCGTCCCCCCCCCCCACACACCAAGTCTCTCCATCTCCTGGCTCCCACGGGGGTTCACCCCAGCTCTGAACAGAGACCTTGGGCCCCTCACAGGAGACTCCTGCCCCTGGTGGTGGAGAAAATGGAGCTGGTGAGAGAGGAGGCCCAGGAGGGTGCGTGTGTGAGAGAGAGAGAGGGAGCAGCCCTCCTTCCCTACCTAAAGCTTGGGGAAGGGGCATTAACCCCCAGCCCAGGGCTCAGCCCCAGCCAGGTGTTCACTCTCCCCCCCTTCCCTGGCCTCCCTGCCACCATCCTGCTCCCATTCCCTGCCCAGCACGTCGGCCCAGCCAAGGCCCATGCAGCCAGGGCACCACTGCTGAAAAGCAAGAGCGCCTCCACCTCCAGACCCTCAACCCCTTCATTCAGGACCCGCCAACTGCTGGCAGCAGATGTCTTCCAGGCTGCAACAGCATCAGGCTCTGAGCCCGGTTCTCTGTCTCCCCTGGACCGTAGATGGACAGCTTCTCTGTGTCCCCTGTGAGACAGTGTGGGCAGCTTCTCCAATGGGTTGGCTGGTGGGTGTGGATTAGGTGTCTCGAAGTGATGGTTAATTTCCATATTACTCTTTTATTAGAGTAGAAGTCCAGTGACCATTGCAGTGGAATGACCAAAATGACCAGTCTCTATGACATGCACTGACCACCAGGGGGCAGATGCCCAATGCCGGAGCTGACTCCTGTTGGTCAGTGACTGCCACTGGGGAAGTGCCACTCAACCAGAAGGCAGGCTCATGGCTGGCAAGCGCAGTGGTGGTGGCAGGAGCCTCTGCCGCCTCCATGGCAGTGCTAAGAAGCAGCAAGTCAAGCAGTAAGGAGGGAGCAGGCAGGAGGTTAGGAGTGGGGGGTCCCAGATTGCCAGAAGGATGTCCAACTGCTGGTTTAGGCCCAATTGTGAGAGGCTGAGGGGACACCTGTGCATAAATTTCATGCATCGGGCCTCTAGTTCAGTAACAAAAGGGAATGAAGTATGATACATGCTACAACTTGAAAATTGAAACAGGAATATGAATGTAACCAGTCACATAAGACTACATATAGTATGACCTAGTTTATATAATAGGTAAAAAATCAGGTACATCCCTGGATACAATAATTAGATTAGTGGTGGCCAAGGAGAAAGAGTAAGAAGAAAGTGAGTGGTGAGTGACTGCTAGTGGGTATGGAGTGAGGAAAATGCTCTGGAATCAAATAATAGCAATTTTATAACCTTGAAATAATATTTTAAAAACAATATATTCATTTTATAATGGTGAAGTTTTTGGTTGATAAATTAAGATAAAGTGTTTAAAAAATTCATCTGTGGCCTGGCCTTACCGGTGTGGCTCAGGGCTTGAGCATCGACCAATGAACAAGGAGGCCAAGGTTCAATTCCTGGTTAGGGCACATACCAGAGTTACGGGCGCAATCTCCAGTAAGGGAGGTGGGGTGCAGGAGGCAGCTCATCAATGCTTCTCTCTCATTGTTGATGTTTCTATCTTTTCTCCCTCTCTTTTCCTCTCTGAAATCAATAAAAATATTTGTTAAAGATCATCTATGTCTCCCAACCCCTGCATTTAATGGAGACTAGTTTTTCCATGTAATGGTGTGGGCTTTCTTAATGTCTTTTTTCCAGTCTTGAGCGTAGTTACTGCTTTTGTTGAGCACAGTGTTCAGATGTCAAGTGTTTCCTATTTGCACTGCAGCATCTCTAAAATGTATGTACCAAATACCTGAAGCCATGAAATGAATTCTGGATTTGAGTTTTCCTTTGACAGTGTGGACAGAAGGCCATGAGTAATGGAGACTTGCATGTCCACAAGAAGAGAAGACTTCTGCTGAGAGGCAGGTCTATACTTAAATTCGGAATATAATGCTTTAGTCTTGTAAATCTGCAGGAGTTTCTGAAACTTCACTTAGGTTCACCTTCCAAGGTGTACTTCCCTGATGCTCTCATGCCCTTCTTAGATGTTTCCTTTTTCTTTCCTTTTTTATAATATGTTTTATTGATTTTTTACAGAGAGGAAGAGCGAGGGATAGAGAGTTAGAAACATCGATCAACTGCCTCCTGCACACACCCCCCCTGGGGATGTGCCCACAACCAAGGTAACATGACCTTGACTGGAACCGAACCTGGGACCTTTCAGTCCACAGGTCGACTCTGTCCACTGAGCCAAACTGGTGAGGGCAGATGTCTCCTTTTTCTGCTTGCAGAAATGCATAAAAGCCAACAAATCTTGTGTCTCTTCATTGGTATCCAATTCAGAGGCACAACATAATCACGGGACAAGCTAAACAAAGTTCAACCTGATACTTCCCTTTCTTGATCTCTTGTTTTGTGTTAAATATACAACAAAAAATAACACAATTTAGGATGGGGAAAGGCTTTTATTACATAGATGTATTTAACAAACTCTTTTCCTGAAGAAAACCAATGATGCAGAGTGAACTTGCATGCAATCCCCACTATTCAAGTTACTGAGTGACACTGAGGAATTATTTAACCATTCTGAATCTGTCACCTCAATCGCAAAAGAGGTAAGTAATAGGAATGACTACCACACTAGGTCCCTATGATTAGGGCAGAGATAATACAGTTCATCTGGTTATGTAAACAAAAATGTGTTCTACAAATAAGAGTGTTATTTCCTAGTATGCAGACTTTTTAAAAAAACCACGTACTGTCACATGTCTTTGTTGAGTATGCAACTCAATGGTCACCTTCCAAACTGTGCAGGAAATCTGTTATTAGATAATTCTGGCAGGAGCAAACTAAAACACATGTTTTCCTTTGAAGGCAGAGTTCTGTTTTAGCAAAGTAGAGTACAGTCTTTCTGTTTAAATGATATGCAATTCACAAGTGAGTTGATTTGTATGTGCCTAGTTATATCTGTTGTGAATCTTACTATTGCCAAAGGGGCTGGTATTCAGTTTGCAAAGTTATTACTCATCTATTTTAGTGGCCTGGGGTTTGAAAGCAATATCTATTCTGTGTGAATGTTTTAAACTTCAGTCTCCCTAAAAAGAGAAACAAGAACAAATCAGGAAATTAGATGTTTAATTCTTTAAACTTGTATCCTCCTTAAAATAAAGCTTTATACCAAATGTACTTTTCCTAGAAATAATACCTTTAAAAATTCAATTAAAGGAGATGCTCAATCCAAATTTTACTGTAAGTGGCTTGTCCCTGAACGATGGAATACGAGCTAAACCCTCTGGATGGGAATTCTGGAAGACCACCTGACCTTTGCCCCATTGTTTTTCGTGCATTTCAGCCCTATTAAACATCAACTCTGCGTTATTCACTGGGCTAGTGGTGCTGGGTATGATGTTTCAGTAGAAACATCAATAGTAGAGTTTGCTTAAGAACTGCCCTTAGCTGATTTGGCTCAGTGGATAGAGCGTCAGCCTGTGGACTGAAGGGTTCCGGGTTTGATTCCAGTCAAGGGCACATACCTGGGTTGCAGGCTCAATCCACAATAGTGGGTGTGCAGGAGGCAGCCAATCAATGATTCTCTCTCAACATTGATGTTTCTATCTCTCTCTCTCCCTCTCCCTTCCTCTCTGAAATCAATAAAAATATATTTTCGAAAAATCCAGCTCAGATCTTGTTTTTTAGTTTCCTCATATCTATAATAGGGAATATATTAGTGGCTCTTGTGACGATCAACTGAAATAATGTATGAGGAAGTGCTCTCTAAACATCTATTTAACTAGGATATCCTGCTGAGATGTCAATGATATACCAGGTTGTTAAGATCCTACAATTAAACAGCTCACTGGGTGAAGTTGGCTCTGTTTTGCTATTTTGCATTAGAGTTGTGTTATTTTATTTTGCTATTTAATTTTTCGAAATAAAGGTGATTACATGTAAGATACCCATTATAGAAAGTTTGGCCAATATAGAAAACAAAAGGACACATAAATTTTTTTCTGCCTGCGGATACCACCGGCTGGGAGTTAATTACTGTTTACATTTTGGTCAATTTCTCTGTTACGTTTTTTTTCACCTGAACTTCTTCAGGTGCGTGGAATTTGGCCACTAGCTCCAATCCCACTGCCAGCTGCTCATGCAATTAGACGGATTGAAACCAGAATCTTCTCAACCCAGAGCAAGGGTCCTGAGACCACCCGAGAGCCCCCGTTAGCGGAGTCAGAAGCTTTCCATGACATCGTAGGCTCAGGGCACATTTCCGGAGGCTGCTGACGCCCTCTCTCCTTCCATCCACACCAGGCAAATATATCTCTAATTAAAATAATATTTCCAACACTCTCTCCAGAGTGACGTTCTTTCAAACAGCGTTGAATCAGGCGAGGGACACCTGCCTGCAAACGGAAGCATCTGAGAGTCATCCCTAGTGACCCATCTCACCTCCTGCGAAGTACGCGGGTGCAATTACCAGCAAATTAGACTTCTCCTCGACCCCGCCCCGCCCCGCCCCGCCCCATCTTCCAGGAAAGCGGGGGTAAACGAGCAGCCCCGGGCGGGGGTGCAGAGGGGTGAGCGCGGCCCGCTGACCGGAGCGCGCGGGGCCAGCGCTGGGCACCTCCTCCCGCTCCCGCGCCGCCTCCAGCGCGAGTGACAGCGCGTCCTCCGGGCTCCGGAGCGGCGGTGCGGGTGCCGCGCGAGCGATCCCGGGCAGGGCTCGCCTGGCCGCCGGTGACATCACTCCCAACGACACTCCCCCCGCGCTCCGTGCCTGCCCGGGGAGGCATCTGTCCGTCCGTCTGTCCGTTTCCCTCCGCTGCCGGCGAGGGCTTCTCGTTGGCCGGGGACAAAGCCTTGGACCAGCGAGAGACGGGACCGGGAGAAGGAGGGAGAGCAAAGCCAGCGAGGGAAGAAGGACCCCGGCGGCGCCAGCATGAAATTCAGCGCAGCTCGCTACTTGCTGCCTCTCCTGCCCGCGCTGGTCCTCAGCACCAGGTGAGTCCGGGAGCGGGAGGGACCTGAGCTGGTAGGTGGGTCCGGCTGCAGTTCACCTGGGGCGGGGGCCAAGGACAGATCCATGAGCTGTTTGCCTCTCCTGCTGAAGTTGGAGGGTCTCTCTGGCTTTAGGGTTCTGAAATGCTTTGAGATCAAAGCCCTTTCCTAGTTATCGCAGTCCTTAAAGTCTCAGTGTTACTCCCTGGGAGGGGACCAACAGCTTTCCCTTCGGAAAGACGTGTTCCCTCCAGCCCTGGTAATTGCAGAAGGTAACACGCAGTAACCAACCACAATAAAGGGCACGGAGAGACCGGGAGGGAACGGTGCCTGGGCAGTGCCTTCACATTGGAGCGGCCTTAATAGACACAGAGCTCCCTTGCCCCTCATGTGTGTGTGTGTGATTTTAAGATACAGGGAACTAGAGAGAGAGAGAGAAAAAAAATGATTAATCCCAGAAGATGGTATGCCTTGCACAAAAGTTCCTGACTTGTGGAATGGCCTGTTTTAACGTCTAGCATAGACTTAGTGGGAGGCATTTTCATATGATGTCTGTGATCGGGTCCGATTAAGGAGCACACGAGGAGATTAAAAGTTAGAAGACACTCTCAGAGTGCTGATGTAGAGATCCTTGTCAGAAGCATCGCTGTACTCCATCGCTGACCATCAATAGGGCTTTAAGTCTCAGCACAGAGGAGCTGTTTTGAATGGAGGTTTAAAATGAAGTGATTGAAAAGACTTTTGTGACTTGCCACTGTTGATCAAGTCCCGGAGTTGGTGATGGGCTGGCATTCTCCTGCCACAAGAGCCACACAAGGGTGGACTGTTTCTTTGCCCAAGACTCAGCCTTTATTCTGCATGCCCTTCACATCATATTGGCAGCAACTTCTCTCCCTTGGCTACTAGAAAATAAAATACGCCCCACAGGATGAGGGTCTTTCCAAATCTACGTGAATGGAACATTATCTGATCGTGTCTCTGATGGAAAATGAAAGGAAGAAAAGAATTAGCTCCAAATCTGAAAATAAATGTATGAAGAGAACTCATATTCTAGGAAAAATCAAGGCAGTAAAACATGTTTGAGTCCACTCCTAATCTACACATCCCCTTGAAAGCTCCCATTACCACACTTTCCTTTTAGTGTTAGATTTAGCCCCAATAGGCAATGAACTTAGTCTTTTCTTGTAAACAGGCCCAGGTGACTATAATACAATTAGTGTATTCTTTATTTTCTCTGAGGGTTACTGGTCATTTCAGTTCACAAAATGTAAGATGCTTTTAAAATCACAAGTACTGCCCAGTATTATAATATTTCGCTCCAATTACAGAGCTCGTTTCAATATTTGTGGCTAGCTGTAGACAACTCAATGCAAATTGAGCATCAGTTAGTCTTTACTGTGTCTTGCCTTTTACTCTGAACTTCTGGGTTCTGGTTTAATAATTACTTGTGAAGTTTTCTAGAGAAAGAGTAATTCTCAAAGTTTGAGTAGATGCCTCTCAACATATACATAAAATAATAAATATTTAAACAATCTAAAGTGATTTTTAAAGACATTGAAATGTGTACTGTTCCAAAATGTACATTTGATTTTTAAGGATGCTGTAATTTAAGTAGCTTACAAAGCTCTTAAGTCTCTAGCGTCCAAAGTTTTAACATTGGTTATATAGTGTACAGAAAGACAAAGAATTATCACCATCCCTTTTACAAAAGTTGTTATTTTTTCCGGATACATTTAAAAAATAATCAACACATTTATTACAACAAATATTTGAATTCATCCTGTCGAGTTTACTTTGGATATGAAACTTCTTCAGTGGTGGTTGTATCTGAAAATTGTGACAGGTGTTTACATTTTCCTTTTTGCTTACTCAATAAAAAGAGCCTGGTGGGCTTAAGTGAGAGTTTCTGTAATCCATGACATATCTTGTTATTGTGATTACTCAGCAGTAATTATTTTATTGGGTACCCAGATTACCTCCTGACAGTGTGAAAATTTAAAAAAAAAATGAACGTGATACTATTAGCATGTCATTTTGCAAGAAGAGATTATGTTTTAATGGGCTGTAACAGAAAGCCATGCTCTTTGCAACATTTAAGAGTTGTTGTAGACATATGGTTAATGTACAAGTTAGAATCTAAGCTGCACAGGTTTGTGAGAACAGAGGCATTAGTAGAGGTGAGTTCATTATCCTGCTGAGACAAACAGTGTAGCTCAGCCATGGACACCTGTGACAGTGAATTTTCTAGCCAAAGACTTCTGTTAACTTAGTTTCTTAGTCCGTGGTCCTGTTTGTGAAGCAAATGG
>PVJC01005439.1:0-59042 GCA_004026665.1 Murina feae | reverse complement strand
GATCAGGGAGCAGGAAAAGGCTGGCCTGACCACGAGGCGGGGTTTTCCCTGCTTTCTGGTGGCTGGAGGAAGATGGGCAGTAGGCAAGCTTGGGAGGCAGGCCGCACCCAGCCCTGGCCACGCTCAAAAAAGAGAACAACATGCAGGAGAGGGCAAGAGTCTGAGAGATCAACATAGAGGGGGTGCCTGCTCCAAGCCTTGATGGTGTGCCTGGGGGCAGGCCCCCGGCAGGTAGACACACACAGGAGGACTGCTCCGAGCCTCAGATGCGGCTGGGGGCAGGTCCCCAGTGGTGACACACACACACACACACACACACACAAAAGGCGCCTGTCAGACTGGGGCCATCATAGGACATCCACTGAGGGGTCCCAGACTGTGAGAGGGCACAGGCCGGGCTGAGGGACTCCCTCCACCCCGAGTGCACAAATTTTTGTGCACCGGGCCCCTAGTATATATATAATGTATAATTTTTAAAAAATATTTTATTCTTTTGGGGGGTTGAGTGTGACCTCTTCCAGTCATTTGTAAAATCCTGTTTGGAATGTTAACATGGTCCAATGTGAGAAGAACCCAGATTTTTTGCCTGGAACAGAATCATAAAATTGTTTATAGCTGGCATTGCACAGTTCCAGGATCTGGGTATGGTGAGGGTGGCAGCCATGAAAATATTAAAGTCAGAAATCTAAACTTTTTTAAATGCAGAAAAACTATCCATGGTCCATTTAAAAAATGTATTTATTTGAATATAATTAACCTTGTGGAGATTTGCATGTATGATAAAATATAAAACCCATTATCTAGACTTAACCTACTAAATGAAGCATTTGCAATTTCTTTCCTCTTTGTCTCTTTGTGAGGTCTCATGTCCATGATACCTGAAGATGTCAGATGCTAAATAGAATCCCTCTCAAAAAAACAGAGCCCTTATTGAAGAGGCTCATGGGAAGGCACTCAGGAATTGAGACCCTTCTCAGATTTCTTGCTCTACTTGTCCCTGGAGTTTTGATGGACCTGGGCAATGGTATTGTCCAATAGGTGGCCATGTCAGATGGTAAAGTGTCAAAACTTCTGTCTCCTGAATGTAAACAAGGACTTTGACTTCCTGTAAGGTTAAATTCCTCTTTGAGGTAATCATTGAGGTTCCTCACAAGGTGTTTCTGAATATCACATGCAATAATATGTGTAACATCTCTTTGTGATCATGCAACATACATATATGAACTTTATTATTAATATCATTAAGTATGTGATCTTTTCAATTCTAGAAGTTTCTCATGTTCTTTTATCAACAGTAACACTGCAGATCCTTCTACACAACTTCCTATGAGATTTCCTAGCGTCACCTTCATCACTATTCTGGTTTTACATAGAGAACTTGCCAGAGCAAATAGAGGGGGCAACAAAAATGCTTTTCTACAAAGGTGATTAAACATTACCCTTTTCTTTTTTGTAACCCTCTTGAATAGTCTATGGATTTGTAAGGCCTCAGGAAAGCCTAGTATTGACAAGAGAGGAAAATCTTAGAGGCAGAATGTGAAAGCTTTTGGGAGAGGGATAAATAGGTAATATTGTGTGATTAAGAAAGCAGGGTTTTGCCCTAACCAAGTTTGGCTCAATGGATAGAGCATCAGCCTGCGGAGTAAAGGGTTCCAGGTTCGATTCTGGTCAAGGGCATGTACCTTGGTTGTGGGCACATACCCAGTAGGGAGTGTGCAGAAGGCAGCTGATCGATGTTTCTCTCTCATCGATGTTTCTAACCCTCTATCCCTCTCCCATCCTCTCTAAAATATATATATGAAAGCAGGGTTTTAAGTGAAATAAGTCAGTCATAGAAAGACAAGTATCACATGATCTCACTTATATGTGATCTTCAATGAACAAAATAATGTGGAATGTGACAAACAAAATAGATCCAGAGTCATGGAAATATGCTACAGATTGAGGATCCTCAGAGGAATGAAGGAGGTGAGTGAAGAGATCAACCAAAGAACAAGTATGGACACAGACAATAATGAGGTGAAGGCCTGGGGAGGGGCTGAATGAGAGGCTGATGGGGGGCAATAGGAAAAGAAGGGGAGCATCTGTAATACTTTAAACAATAAATATATTTTTTTAAAGTAGGGTAATGTGAAAGGACACTATATAGTGGGCAACCCTACCTATGCCAGACCTGCCAGTGTCTCATATGTTGGTTTTGGTCTTGGCCTGCAGCTTTGTACTGCCCAGAGATGATAAAGTCTGGAGATGACAATTCACCATGGGGACTGGATATGTTGTTCTCACTTTGTTTTCCTAAAGATTTAAAGCTTTCCTCAAGGGGCTTGCATAACTCAGCTTTTGAATTCACCCTCCAAAGATGTGTATGTGAGGAGCAAAGTTCAAATTAGGGAAGAGGCCATATTTTGGCTTCTCTCAATATATATCCTATATAATAAAAGCCTAATATACTAAGTATCCAGTCATCCATTCAACCAACCAAAGCATAATGTGCTAATGATATGCTAAGGCTACTCAACTGCTTGTTATGACATGCACTGACCACGAGGAGGCAGACGCTCCAACCAGTAGGTTAGCTTGCTGCTGGAATCTGGCTGACTGGGACTGAGCAAGATGGGCCAGACATGCCCTGCAGCCCTCCCACGGTCCTTCCCCAGTTGGCCAACCAGCCCTGATCACGCAACGGTGGGGTCAGTTGGCCTGGCCTGTGCCCTCTTGCAATCTGGGACCCCTTGGGGGATGTTGGAGAGTCAGTTTTGGCCCAGTCGCACAGGCTAGGCCAAGGGACCCCACTGGAGCATGAATTCATGCACCAGGCCCCTCATATATTGATATATCTTTCTCTCTCTCATATATATACACACACATACACACACACACACTAGGGGCCTGGTGCACAAAAATTTGTGCACTCAATGGGGGGGGGGTGTCCCTTAGCCCAGCCTGTGCCCTCTTGCAGTCTGGGATGCCTCAGGGGATGTCCACCTGCTGGCGTGCCTGGCCAGCCTGGGTGAGGGGCTGAGGGCCGTTTTCAGGCTGCCCACAGCTCCCATTGACCCAACGTCCCAGTGAGGCTGGCTGGAATCAGGCTTCTGGGTTTATTTATCTTCTATAATTAAAACTATGTTGCCTTGAGCAGAGGCCTAGTCAAGCAATGAAGCCTCCTGTTTGCTTCAGCTCTGTGGCTTCTATAATGGAAACATTGTTGCCTTGAGCAGAGGCCCAGCCGGCCTAGGCAGGGAGTTTCAACTCAATCACTGTTGCAACGGAAGCCTCCTGTTTGCTCTAGCTCTGTGGCTGCTGGACTCCATCTTGGCTGGGTTAATTTACATACAGCCACTGTCATTGGCTGGTGGGCATGGCTTGGCTGGTGGGTGTAGCTTATGTATCTTGGAGTGATGGTTAATTTGCATATTAATCTTTTATTAGATTAGTTATGGCCAGGATGATATTAACCACAAGTTTCCAAAGGACAACTAGACAATTGAGTATGGCAGGCAGACTTTTAGTCCCTCATACACATAACCATAGGCAAGACAAGGCAAAATGTGACTTTACTGTACAATAGATGAAGCCCAGAATTGCCCATGAAACTTTGTGCATGGGCCAAGGAATGAGAATGTGAATGCCAGTGATACAGCAGAAATGACTCAGGGCCCAGACAGTGGAGAAGAATTTAGGACTTTTTTTTTCATCTCCAATATATCCAGATAGATATTCAAAGCCCAGGATCTTTAAGCTCTTAAAGTACTATTTTATGACATCACGAAGCTCTCAAGTAGTAACTGTCAATACCAGTAAGATAGAATCTATTCTGACCACTGAATGTATCTCATTCAAAATTTTAGTTCCCTAAGATTCTAAATTATGTGTTCTGAAATCTAGCCGTCTAGTAAGTTAAAGTTTTAGATTGGAGAGCAGTGAGTAGTAGGAGGCTCAAAACTGTCCCATTGAAGTGTCCCTTACTTCAGATAGCTTGTCGTCCATGCCCCTGCTGACTCAGTCCCAGTGTGTCTCCAGTGGGGACACAGGTGCTCCCCAGGGGCTGCATGTTCACTGGGAGGACCGATAAGGATGATGTATCATCATCAAGCTAAAAAAGGAGTCCTGGGTTTCTAAGCATGTCTGTAGGAAGTGCCAAGATAACCATTTTCCACCAGCTGAAAAAAAGTGAGAATTCTGGTCTCCAAAGAAGGAAAATCTGGAAGTGAGGATTCAGGAGTAGGGACATCTTGAGGCACACATATAAGACATCTTGTTGAGGACAGAGCATTAGAGGATGCTTTCCTGTCTCTGTCACTGAATGAGCAGTGTCCCCCTGATGGATACTTCAGAAAAAGACGAGATAATTTTGCAGTGGATCAATTCCAAGAGAAAAATGAAAGGGCAGGAAACTGCTCTGCAAAGAACCAAGTTCATGTTAACACTGCATAGCAACAAGACTCGGCTGAAAGTCCTGTTGCTCATGAGCTCATGACAGCCATTGGCAAGATCCTACAGGGGAAACTGGCATATAGGTACAAACCTGAGGCCTTGCGGTTAAGTCAGCAGAAGGAGAAATTGGAAGCCCAGGTACAGCCTGACAAGGACATCCCTTCAATCCTGGTTCTTTTTCTGATCCACAGCAAGAGGAATGCACAAGTACCAACTGCTGCAACCAAGAAGCTGTCTCTGCAGACTGGAGTTGTCTTCAAAGTGTTCTAAACAACAGAGTCAAAACCAGACAACCCCTTCCTAGGACCAGCTATTGTGATAGTCAACAACCTTCCCGGCATTCCAGGGAGCCTGTGCCCCATCCAACCTCCCTACCCCACCCCAGTGTACACCATTATGCCAGGTTCTCCAGCTATCCTCACCCCTGATGAAGGCTGTGTTCAGAGATTTGACTCATTAAGAAAGTGCTGCTTAGCACTTTTAGGGAGGGAAAAATGTCCCCT
The DNA here is from genome assembly GCA_004026665.1 of Murina feae. Taxonomy (NCBI): domain Eukaryota; kingdom Metazoa; phylum Chordata; class Mammalia; order Chiroptera; family Vespertilionidae; genus Murina; species Murina feae. The sequence continues at coordinate 54,105 of PVJC01005439.1, read as the reverse complement.
AAGAAATCATTTCATCCTACTGGGAAATCCTCATAGTTTTCAAGATAAATCATCCTATGATTACTACAATCTTTCGATTTCAGCCCTTAGCACAACTACAAATATGGAATCCTCCCCAATGAGTGTTTCTTCTAATGGAGACCTGTGTTCTCTGTACACTCTATTGGATTGTGGATTTTAAACAATCTTGGACTTGTGCTCAGGGAATAGAAGGAGTTATTTCAGCTCCTAATGATTATTTCCATTTCACTTCTAAAAGAATATCCTTCCCCTTATAGGAATCCTGACAGTGGCCTCCTCAAATTAATCCTGGGGTCTTTTATTTGACCCTGCTGAGATGTAGTGATTATAAAACACTATTTTTGTTAAAAAGTAGAAAAAGCTTATACAAAAACTTTCAGGAGAAAAAAATGTTAGGTCCAGAAGTTGTCTAAAACTGTCTTTTTATCAGCCCCCCCTCCTCCCCCAGTGTTTTGAACTATGTGCAGGTGTAGCACAGGATGAGGCACTCTGGCACAATGCAGCCAGCATCTCTCCTTGTTGCCTCCTGAAAGTTTTGGAATTGAAAGTAGGGAAGGGAGTTGTTTGGACCCTGAGGTTAGTGATAGAGAGAAATCTTCCTCATTGATCTCTTTGAGTCAAATAAAAGTCACCTGCTTGTAAGTGTTCCTCTTTCCCTCATGAAGTTTGGAGTGATAGGACATGATTCCCATCCATTAGTAGAAGCTCTAGTGAAAATGGGTACCAGTTCACCATTTCCTTTCTACAGTGTTTACTGAAAAAGGACAGAACTTATAATTCTAAAACAAAACAAAACAGGAATACAAACGCTATACTGAATAGTGACTTACATTTAGGAGAGTTGCTATTTCAGAGTATCTCACAAGTGGGTGGTCATTGACTGGGGTGTGTATGGATGGGTTCTGTAATTGTGGACACTGGGTTGGCCAGGAAAGGGTCTAATGAGTCAGGGTGGGGATGTTCCGGCTAAAGCATCTGCTATAAGTTGGGTGTGAATTTACCTGGAGGGACATTTTGAGCTCAGCAGGCTGTCCTGCTTGTGAGAATACCTCAAAAAAAAAGAAATCTGTCCCTTGGGGAAATCTCTTCAGGATACCAAGCTTGGTAGCATATCTCAGGATCAATAGATCACCCAGCATTCCTTACAGATTTGGTTACCAGGTAGCCACACAGAATTTGGTGTGAAAGAAGACAGAAAGTAAAAAAAATAAAAATAAATAAATAAAAATACAGTGGTAGAGTTGTAAAGGAAGAAAAAGGTAAAGAGAAAATAATGTCCTCATCACTATAACCCATGACCCCATGTTGGCCAACATTTCCACACAACACTACCATACCTCAACCTCATCTCCTAGAAACTAGACAGGGCTTGATAGAGGACAACATTACCATTTCAGCATAACAATATGTGATAAAATCACTGAACATGAAGAGAGTATTCTGGGGGTGTTGTTATGAAAGCTGTCTTCCTATTTGCTGCATGCCTTCCTAACAAACTACATTTTATACCAAGATTATAGTAAATATGGTATGTTTTAGTGATCTTTTACTATATATCTGGTACCCCAATACTGAGTGCCTTAAAAACTGTACATTTATTATCTCAGGTTTTATGAGTCAATAACCAGGAAAGGCCTACCTGAGTTCTCTGCTTTAATGTCTCTCACAAGGCAGCAATTTTGGTGTCAGCTGGGGTTGGCTGCAGTTTCATGTAAAGGCTTGACTGGGGAAAAACCAACGTGTGTGCTCATCTAATCTAATAAAAAGAGCAATATGCAAATTAACCATCACTCCAAGACACCTAAGCCATGCCCACCAGCCAAGCCATGCCCACCAGCCAATCAGAGCAGCTGTATGCAAATTAACCCAGTCAAGATGATGGCTGGCAGCCACAGAGCTAGAGCAAACAGGAGGTCAGTGATGGAGGAAACTGCCTGCCTTAGCCGGCTGTGGCCTTTGCTCAAGGCAATAAAGTTTCAATTAAAGAAGATAAATAAACCCCAGGAACCTGCTTCCAGCCAGCCTCGCTGAGACTTTGGGTAAATGGGAAATGTGGCCAGCCTGCAAATAGCCCTCAGCCCCTCATGCAGGCTGGCCAGGCACCCCAGTAGGGACTCAAACCATGAAGGGACTGTGGGCAGCCTGAAAATGGCTCTCAGCCCCGCACCCAGGCTGGCCACACCCTCATAGGGTGAGGGTTCCCACTGGGGTGCTTGGCCAGCCTGCAAACAGCCCTTAGCCCCTCACTAGGCACGCCAGCAGGTGGACATCCCCCGAGGGGTCCCAGATTCTAAGAGGGCACAGGCCAGGCTGAGGGACCCCCCACCCCAAGTGCACAAATTTTTGTGCACTGGGCCCCTGATTCATATATATGTTGTCAGGATTCAGTTCCTTAAGGCATGTTAGACTGAGGTCCTGGATTCTTTGCTGGCTAATGGCTACTGGCCACCCCTTAATTCCTTGTCCTCTAGGCTTCCCTAATACAGCAGCTTGCTTCATCAAAGTCAGGAGAGAGTCTGCTAACAAGACAGAAGTTACCACTGTTTGTAAGTTAGTAATGGAAATGACATCCTATCACCTTTCCCTTATGTTATGATTCAGAAGCAAATCACTAAGTCCAGCCTACATGCAAGGGAAAAAGTAATCACACATGGGTGTAAATATCCAAAGCTATGGGAATCATTGCAACTTTCTTCTGAACATAAGTGTCTTCTTAGAAACCTCACTCATTTCATCGAAGCAACAATAGTGACCAACTATGACAAACAGATCCTTGTCCTCCTTCATATTCATGTCATGAAGGTCAAAGCTATTTAATGTCTAAGTGGAGTGCAGGCTGGTAAGAATAACACCAAAAAGCTGGAGCTTCCAGAGAAGGGAAAGGTGAAATGCAGGCAAAGGTGGTGTGAGGATAGTTTCTCAGAGGGTAAGAGAGGGACAATTTAATGACTATTTCCCCAAAGTGTGTAGAAACTGGTTGCAAAGACAAAACAAACCCTCTCTCTTACTTCCCCATTATTGCCTTCTTGTCCAGAGTCATTTCATTTCCTATAATTTGGAGTCTTAGGAAATGCTTACTGTGGGGGCCTTGGGACAGGAAAGAGGTGGGGTGGAGCCCAGGACAAAAACTGGAAGTGGGAGGAATCAGTCAGAGGCCCCAACATCCATGTGGATAGACCATCTAATAATCTGGCTTCTCATAGTCATTCCTTTTTAGCTTAGAGCCCTTACCTCCATTCCAGGTCACATCTTAGAACTTAACACTTGGAGCAACTCTGCCTTCTGAAAATATAGTCTAACAGTGCACCCTTTCTACTTTACTCTTTCAGCTTATGCCTCAGTATGCCAACCCCTCAACATATTTCAGGAGCGACAAGCCCCTTTACACTTTCTCCCTGTCCATCTGACAACCTTTGTCTTCATTTCCTCTCCAAAGAAAACTTCATGTTCAACACTTAACGCCAAACCTAAATAGCTCTACCCTAAACAGCTTGCACCATTCTCCCTTCTATCTGTCCTGACTGGAAAAAAGTTAATGTTGCCTTTTTTTAGACCTGTCTTCTGATAAGTGACTAGTCCCTCTTGCATTAAATGCACAATTTAATATGTTTGTGTCACCATAAATTTATGTTCTGCAACTAATTGTCAGTCCCAGCACTGCAAGAAAAGCATCCATTCATTCATTCAGTGCTTGATAAGTACTAGGCTGTTCTAAGCACTAGGGACACACCACTAAAGGAAACAAACCTCTCTGTCTTGGTGAAGATTTTATGATTGCTTTTATGTAACCAGTTATCTTGCCTAAGTACTCAAAACTATTGTACCTTTTTACAGCTTCTCCAGACTCCTCTCTCATTGAGCGTATATTCACCACTGGTGAATGAGAGGTCATCAGATCAGACTTTTCACCACAAAAACTTCAGATCAACAGCAAAACTAAAACCATGACTTAACCTCCCACTTCTTTTCCCTCCTTCCTTTCAATTATATTGAAATGTTTCTCTTGAATGTTTTCCTTGATCCTCCCAAGCTAGGCTATATCCTTGCTTTTCAATTAAAAAAAACTTTCCACACTGTGGAATAGCTGGCTTTAATGATCTACCTTCCAAGAGGACCAAGACTATGTTTATCTCATCAAAGCAGATGTACCCAGTGGAGCTCAGAAACCTCTGGAGGACTGTACCAGGAATGGGAGGGATTTCTATGGGAAGGCTCCACCCCAACTACTCCACCCAACTACTCCACCCTAGAAACCCAGTGATGCTGAGGGACTGAGGGAAGTGGCTGTGTCCAGGGTTTCAAGTTTTTGGCTTCATAGGAACTGGACCAAAGGGTACCTAACCTCAGGCTTCTGGGTCTACTTCCATCGCTTATGGAAGAGCTTAAATTTAACTCAAAGACAGACTCCCTGAAATATTCTGGACTTCCAGGTTATGATCTTTCTACCCTACCTGAAGGATCCTTCCTTCCAACTGTTATTTCCATCCTCAACTGCCAACTGCCAGTCTCCAGCTCTCTTAGATCCGCCTCCCTACCCCACCCCCCACTCCCCTTCCCAGGCACCTGGGAGTTCCTGTGGCTCAGAGGCTGCCTAGAGGCCTGAGGACTTGGCTATGGCTAATGGCCATGCCCTCTTCCCTTTTTCAAGGGGGGGGGTGGGGAGGAGAAAGGGGGGCTCAAGGGAGGTGGTCATATGACAAATATAGTATAAATACTGACAACTGTGAGGGCTTAACCTTGTACTGGCTGCCTGGTCTTACACAAGTAACCTAAGCCTCACATCTCATCTATTATGTTGTTTTCAGAGGAGCCAACGAAACCATTACCTCCCCTGGGGCGCATCAGTGAATCTAGCAGGAATGGTTCCTAGGAACCCCAGGTAAATGTCCATCAAAGCATAGTGTCACTGGAGAGAAAGGTAGAGGCAGATCAGGTTGTCAAGCCCTGCAAGATCCCAGACAACAGGACATGAGCCAGCGGGACATGAGTGTCTCCCATGACTGCAGGCTTGCTATAAGACAGGAAATCTCAGGTGAAGCCTTCACTGCAGGTATAAATACATTCATGAATTTAATGAGGACCTACTGTATGTCCAGGTTCTTTGTTAACTAGTAACTGTCATGTTTATTTTAGGAACAGTTGGAAGAGATCTTGTGTGTGTGTGTGTGTGTGTGTGTGTATGTGTGGCTTTCTTCCCATTTAGAAAGTATTATACAGCAAATTTGACAAATATGGTAAAGTGGAAGGAAGAGCCTCATAGATTCTCACTTTCAAAACAATTACTATTAACTTTCTGATGCAATTTTATCCAGATCCCTCTATTCCTATTTTTACACTGCTTAAATAAAAATGTGCTTTAAAAGAAAAACAGACATGATCATAAGCCAGTATTTGTCAAACTGCTACACATTTGCTTGCTATACAACTGCCCTAGCTAGTTAACCTAAAATGATATTCTTTAATGAGAAATTTCTATTACCAAAATTTGTCCTACATTTTCCCCCTTCTTATAGGGTTCTGCAGTTTCCATGCCTCATTGCTAAGAGCATGGAAAAGAAAATCAGATTTGTTTAGTAAGTCCTCCCATTAATCTAGCTCAAAGTTGCTTTTCTCTCAATGGCTTAGGAGAGCCATTTGAATGCTTTTATTCTAGCAATAAAAGTTCCAATGGAAAGAAGAGATGAATGCTCCTGTAATGTTTAGCCTATTAAAATGGCCATATGCAAAACTGAAGCAGAGTAAATTCTTACCAAAGACTCTGAGTAAAAGCCAGTCAATATGGAAGAAAGCATGAGAACATAAGAGATCTAAGTTGAGTCTTGGCGTACCCTTCCTCTCTCCAATTTAGGTTCCACAATGAAAGTGGACATTTGTTATTGCCCCTTCTAATGTGAGTGGTCTCTCTGTGTGCTTCCAGGATGCTGACTTACTCAGGCTTCACAGTGGAGCACAAATATTAGACAACTGTTTCTCAAACTTTCTGAGGTGAAGAACCAGTTTACTTCATCTCCCATGCCCCCATCCAATATGGACTAACATTGTGTAAAATAGAATGAAAATATTGATGACTTTGAAGACTTCACTTTACACTGACTGCCTTGCACGAGTAACCTAAGTCTCAGATCTCATTTATTGTGAGGAAACAGTAATATGAACTAATGGGGTTTTCCAGATGCCATTCATACCTTCCTTGGTGACATCACATAAGCCCAAACAAGGCTCTTGATGCAGTCATAGATGTTTTAATTCTTCCAGAATTGCATCAGTGTCTTCCGCAGTTGCATTAGTAGCCTGGGCAAAGGCCATTACAGATGGTAGGCCTTAAAAGCTGCTATAACTTCTTGATCGATTAGAGCAAAGAGCTAATATTTGGAGGGAGAAACATCACTTTGTTATTGGGATGAATATTACCAATAAAAGGAAGGCTCTCCAGGAGCATTATCAACAAAAGCAAAATCTTGAAAAGGTATGTTATCCTCTAAACTGTGCTTCTCCGTTTCATCGGCACAGCAATTCAGAAGGTATCCTAGAAGAGTAGCATTGTCACCCATGACTTCTGTTTCTGTAGCACCCTGGCTGTGTGTGCTTATTGGTATGCTGGAAGGCACTGGGGTTCTCACTATGGCATGTCACAAAGGCTTTCCCTTTGTAGCCTGCAACAGGGCTCCCAGAAAAGACTGTTACTCTGTACTTAAAAGCCTTGAAACCTGGCATTGACTTGACCTTGTTCTGGATGAAAGTCCTTTCAGGCATCCATTTCCAGAAAAGGGATGGTTTATTCATACTGAATATTTGCACTGGCAAGTAATTTTTCAATCATCTTACCTCGAGTTTCAAAAAAATTTCCAATTGCCTTCACATCAATACACACAGACTCACCATTCACTTTCATATCCTATTATAATAAAAGCATAATATGCAAATTGACCATCCCCTTGGGACGCCTAAGCCACGCCCACCATCCAATCAGAGCGACTGTATGCAAATTAACCCAGCCAACATGGAAGCCGGCACTAGGGAGCTGAGTAAACAGGCAGCGTCCATTGCAGCAGGAGTGAAACTGTTTGCAGGCTGCCTGGGCTTCTCTCCGCTCCAGGGAACAACATATTTGCAACAATGTGTCAATGATAGAGGCCTCAGGAGCTGAAGCAAACAGCAGGCCAGGCCTGACTTCTAAGGGAAACATTGTTTCATTATAGAAGCCAGAGCTGAAGCAGAGAGGAGGTTTCATTACTTGCCTAGGCCCTGGCTTAAAGGAACAGTGTATCCATTACAGAAGATAAACCCCAGAAACCTGCTTCCAGCCAGCCTTGCTGGGATATTGGGTCAATGGGAGCTGTGGGCAGCCTGAAAGCCTGAAAGTGCCCCTCAGCCTGTCACCCAGGCTGGCCACACCCCAATGGGGTGAGGGATGCCACTGGGGGGCTTAGCCAGCCTGCAAGCAGCCATTAGCCCCTCACCCAGGCTGTCCAGGTACCCCAGTAGGGACCCAAAACCTGAAGGGACTATGGGCACCCTGAAAATGGCCCTCAGCCCATCACCCAGGCTGGCCACACTGAGGTGAGGATCCACACTGAGGGGCTTGGCCAGCCTGCAAACAGCCATCAGCCCCTCACCCAGGCTGACCAGGCACACCAGCAGGTGGACATCCCCAGAGGGGTCCCAGACTGCAAGAGGGCACAGGTCGGGCTGAAGGACCTCCCGAGTGCACAAATTTTTGTGCACCGGGCCCTTAGTTATATAATGAATAGCAATTCTTGAATCATTTCAACCACTCAGAACTAGCAGTAAATTCAACATCATAGTCAGGCCCAGCCTTTTCTTTCAACACTGCAAATAAATATTTTGCTTTGGCCATGATCATCTGTGCTGGTCTTCAATCCAGGTCATGGAAGTTCCTCCTTTTCTGATACTATTATAGATCCTTCTTAAAGTTTTGCTCTTCTCATTGCCTCCAATGAATCAGATCCGTTAATAGCTTCTGTTACTTTGTTCTTGCTCTTCCAGCTATGGAAGAATGGGGGCTTTCCTGACTGGCAAGTAATAATTGTTACTGATTTTCTACCTTCATAGTTCTTAATCACTTTTAATTTTGTTTCCAAGTCAATCACTTGATGTGACTTCTTACCCACAACATTAGCAGTTTTAGTGATTTTTGTATGCTTAGGGTCCAGATTAAAGAGGCACAAGAGAAAATGATGCAATCAAGAAAACAGGTAAATATGGGATGTATGGTATAGCACAGCATAGCATTTTACAGCAAAAAAACATTGTAAGTAGAAAGAATACACTTTAAAATAATGATAAACCTGGCTCTGGCTTGTGTGGCTCAGTTGGTTAAGCATTGTCCTGGGCACTAAAAGATCACTGGTTTGATTCCTGTTCAGGGCCTATTCCCAGGTTGCTACAGGCTCAATACCCAGGGGACGGGGGCGGGGGGGGGGGAGGGCGGGAAGGCAGCTGATTGCACTCTCATGACAATGTTTCTCTCTCTTTCTCCCTCTCCATTCCTCTCTCTCTCTAAAAATCAATTTTAAAATCTTTAAAATCAATTAGAAAATAAAATACATAAGCCAGTAACATAGCAATTTATTTTCAAGTATTATGTACTGTATAACTGTATGCACTATTATGTATCTGGCCATGCAGTAGTTTGCTTACACTAGTATCACAATGGATGAATGTAATGTGCTGCACTCTGCTATTATGGCTACAACAGCACTAGGTGAATTTTCAGCTCATTGTAATCTTATGGGACCATCTTGTATATGTGGTCCATCGTCGACCAAAATGATGTTTTGTGGCACATAACTTAATAGTAAATTATATTTTTAATGAGAAGTTTGCATCTTAGATGAAATCATGTTTATTAAGTTGTGTTTAAGAAGGCATCAAATTACAGTACATATTTATTAAAATATACATGAAAATAGTCACTCCCCAAAAAGATTAGTGCCAAAGTGACATATCAACACTTTGTTTTTGTCCTCATAGCTCTGACTGCTCTCCTCTGTGATTGTGGGGCACATTGCCATGTTTCTTAAGAATTAGAGTACAAGAAACATTATCCCTTCCTATACCTGCCTTTTTCTCTATTAAACTCTGGATTAGTGAATTATCACTCTCAATAACACCTTTAGAATACCAATCATTTCAATATAGTTTCCTTGGCAAAGTTACCTGCAAGAACTGAAGGGTCTGCGAGTTTACCTACTTGTATGCTAACAAGTTATCCTGCTATAGTTTCTTGGTTGAAGGAAGAAGGCATAAGACTCCTAGGTCATAGATAAAGGACAATTTCTAATTCATAACAATAGTAGTAACTGAAACATTGGCATTTTTGCAGCAGTTCTACAAACCCCAATCCCCATGGAGTAACACGAAGGCCAGATGACACCTACTTACACAGGGGGTTGCACTATAAAAGAGGAACCCTGAGCTAAGGGAAAAAATCTGTAATAATGAGCACTAAGCACACCTTCCCTTTAGTCCAGAGGGAGACATCTTTATAACACTGGACAGTGGGCATGCCTGACCTTTGCTCCTGAGGGAAATACTAATCCTATCTACACTATAAAAATCCTTGAAGTTAGTTTGAAACAAAGCAGGAGATGCCTTGCTCATAAGAGGAACAGAAAGATAAAAGACACAAATGTCATTTAGAAACACAAAATCTGGAAAGTTGTTGAGCCCTGGCCCGATAGCTCTACTGGTTAGAGTGCTCTCCCCATACATCAAAGGTGTGGGCTCTGCACAACTACATGGAACAAAAATCAATGTTCCTCATCTCTCTCTCTCTCTCTCTCTCTCTCTCTCTCTCTCTCTCTCTCTCTCTCTCTCTCTCCCTCTCTCTCTCAAATCAATAAATAAAAGTTGTTGGAAGCAAAAGATAAAATGGAGCCATGTGGGCTGTGCTTCAGGTAGCATCCCAAGCCATAATCAAACCAAATGATGCTACCTGAGGCCTTCTGAATGCTGGCTTGATACAGTGATTGAAATCTAAATGCCCTGAACAGGGATCAAAAAAGAATTTTAGTGCCCTCTTGATATCTAACTACATGCACATAAATAATAATAGTTTGTTAAAAAAAACTAAGTCTGTCTTATTCACTGCTATGTTCCCAAGTTTCTAAAAAGTGTCCAGCCTATGAGGCATACAATAAATATTTACGGATAGAGTAATGAAGGATTGAGGCTAACCTTATTGATTTTCAAGTGTGTTGATAGTTGATTAAATAATGATAGCAGCAAATTCATTTGATTCATCATGAAGTATGTGAAATACAGTGTGGGAGCACTATCTGTATAGCTCTTCAGAGTTCAAAGAGTGCTTTTTTTGAATGCCTCTTCTTTAAAATGTATACATTTAGGCCCTCAGTGGACAGAGCATTGGCTTGTGGACTGAAGGGTCTGAGGCTCCATTCCAGTCAAGGACACATGTCCAGGTTGTGGGCTCAATCCCCAGTAGGGGGCGTGCAGGAGGCAACTGATCAATGATTCTCTCTCATTGTTGATGTTTTCATTCCTTTCTCCCCCTTCCTTCCTCTCTGAAATCTAATATAATAAAAGAGTAATATGCAAATTGACCATTACCCGAGATGCCTAAGCCATGCCCACCAGCCAAGCCATGCCTCCCAGCCAACCAGAGCGGCTGTATGCAAATTAGCTCAGCCAAGATGGAGGCTGGCAGCCATGGAGCTAGAGCAAACCAGAGGCTTCTGTTGCAACTGCCTGCCTAGGCTGGCTGAGCCTCTGCTCACGGCCAGGCCCACCAGCCAATCAGAGCGGCTCTATGCAAATTAACCAAGCCAAGATGGAGGCTGGCAGGGCTGCTCTGCACTGGGAGCCTCCGTGGCTGGCATAGCTTGCCAGGTGTGTCAGCTCAGTGTGGGGGGGTCCGGCCTGAGGCCTCCTCGGGGCATCCAGGAGCACCCGTCCCGGTTCCACTGCCTGGCTCCCCCGCCCCGGGGGCCTCCTCGGGGGTGTGCAGGAGCACCCATCCAGGGTCAGCTACCTTCATCTGCCCCCCCAGGAGCCTCCACAGGGCATGCAGGAGTGTCTGCTGCACAGTGCAGAGAATTCGAAGCCAGTCCACTGCCCGGCTCCACCCCAGGTGTGTTTGCTCAGCAGCAGGGCTGCACTGAGGGATCCTGCACCAGCATCTGCCCCTGGCTTGCTACTCAGCTCTGTGCCAGGTGTGTTCCCTCAGCAGTGGGGGCCCACCAGGCGTGTGTGATCGTGGGCCCTCCAGTGGGAAATGTCCAGGCACCCACCAGCCCTCCCACCCCCCAGTGCATGAACCCTGAAGGGGCTGTGGGCAGCCTGAAAATGGCCTTCAGCCCCTCACCCAGGCTGGCCAGGCATGCCAGCAGGTGGACATCTCCCCCGAGGTGTCCCAGACTGCAAGAGGGCACAGGCCGGGCAGAGGGATCCCTATCCCCAGAGTGCACAAATTTTTGTGCACCGGGCCCCTAGTCAATAATAAAAAAGAATAAAATGTATACATTTAGTCTATGGCCATACCACCCTGAATGTGCCTGATCTCATCTACACATCTAATTCCCTTTAATATAACTATTGAAAGCTCTCTGTATATTTGCTGTGATTCTGAACAGATGGAACTAAGACAGTGAAAATGAATTAAAGAGGAAAAGGATATATACAAATGTATGCACAGTATTCCTTGGGTGAGATTAAAGACATGAGCCATTTTTATCACAGACAAGTAGAAAGCTTTCGAGTATACACAAGCATATATACTTCTCTGAAGAAAGGATATGTGAGGAAGAGTGTTCACAATAAGGAAGAGACAATTCTCTAATCTGCCATAAGCCCTGTACAGTTTGGTTACCATTGAGAATAGACTGAGTGAGTGAGGAGAAAGGGCAGTACTCAAGCCTTAGAGTAGGCTGCCAGAAGAGGAAAGAAAAACTCAATTCACTTTTATAGAGTTTACACTCTTTAATCTCACCTCAGGTAATTCCCTTCTAGCTAATTAAGAGATGCTAATTTGCTGCCAAAAGCAGTAAATAGCAGCAGGGTTTACTGTTTGTGATTTATCACAGTTTTCAAAGAGCCAAACTATAGGGATGTTGTGTAACAACATGACAACTAAATTAAGAGTAAATGGAATAGAAAAGAATCCTTAAAATCAATCATGAGGCTCCGCTTTATTCTTACTGTGTTTGATTTAGATTAATGATTAATATCTACATAATAAAGAGCCAGAGTCATAACAACCGTTACGACCGAAGGCTCAACGAGATAGAAAGTCAGTGTTGGGTTGCCCTGCAAGCCAGCACTCCCTGGGGCCACAGCAGGAGCCAGACCCAGCACTGACTGCCTAGGGGGCTGCGGATCAGGCCCAGAGAGAGGCCTGCAAAGAGAAAGGCAGGTTCTGATCCATAGCCTCTGTGGCAGCTGTTGATCAGAACTTGACTCACTTTCTCTCCCATCCTGGCCAACAGCCATGCCTCCATTTCTTTCCAAGCCTCCACCAGGGCTGCAGCCCTCCTTTTTTTTATCTGGCCCTATTGATAGGCCCAGAGTTGCTGACTGGCATAGAAACTGACCAATCAGAACCAAATCTGGGTCAACTGTGAGGAGCCAATGGCTGCCTAGGAGGTGGAGCTTTTGATGCTGACTGGCATAGACTGATCAGAACCAAACTGTCCAGCAGAGGAGAGAAGTTGGGGGTGAGATCAGGTCTGCAGGGGAGGGCAGTTGAGAGCGAGATCAGGCCAGCAGGAAGGGCAGTTAGGAATGATCAGGCAGGCAGAGGCAGTTAGGGGCAATCAGGCCAGCAGGGAAGGGCAGTTGGAGGTGAGATCAGGCTGGCAGGGGGAGACTGTTAGGGGCAATCAGGCAGGAAGGTGAGTGGTTAGGAACCAGCGGTCCCAGATTGTGAGAGGGGTATCTGACTGCTGGTTTAAACTGGCAGTCGGACATCTCCTGAGGGGTCCTGGATTGGAGTGGGTGCAAGCTGGGCTGAGGGAACCCCTCCTCCATGCATGAATTTCTTGCACTGGGCCTCTAATATTTAAAATAAAAAGATAAGTAGTTTAATAGGTATCTGCTATAGTAGTAGGTAGCACATGTTACTATATTTAGGCAGAGTCTAATCTCAAGTCCTAAAATCTATATTCATTCAATACCATGCAGAGAAGTTGAGGCTTATCCTCTAAAATATGAAGTTACAGTTCTGGGATATCTTACAAATTTAAGAGAGAATTTTTACTTCTGATAGTTTATCTTATACCATACATACTCTTGAGTTTTAAGACTATTGAATATCTAACTGATCTTTTTGTGTGCATTTCTTGTAGAATATAGGTAAGTATATCAATGAATATGCATACTACATAGACATATGAATATAATATGTACATACTATACATAATATTCTGTTAAAGTACACTCACCTGGCAACTCTGATGCTCCAGCTATCAATAAGTGCAGTCTTATTTCCCTCCCCTTGAATTTGGGCTAGTCTGTGATTGCACTGACCAATAGAGAACTTATAGTGACCTAAATGTCTATTCTGACTTTTGTCTTGCTCTGAGTTTTCTAAGTGCTATGTAAGAGGGTACTCCAGACCAGGCCAGCCATTGATGACTATTTCCTAGAGACCCATCAATGCCACAGAGAGCAGAAAAATTGCTGAGCTGAGCCTGGCTCAAATTCCTAATTCACAAAATGATTAGATATAATAAAATGATTATTGGTTTAAGACACTAAATTTCGGGATACAGTGTTTGAGTAATATATCAGAAGATAATAATCTAATCTAATAAAAGAGTAATATGCAAATTAACCACCACTCTGAGACACCTAAGCCATGCCCACCAGCCAAGTCACACCCACCAGCCAATCAGAGTGGCTGTATGCAAATTAACTCAGCCAAGATGGCAACTGGCAGCCATGGAGTTAGAGCAAACAGGAGGCTTCTGTTGCACCAGTGATGGAGTTGAAACTGCCTGCCTAGGCCAGCCAAGCCTCTGCAACAATGTTTCAATTATAGAAGCCACGGAGCTGAAGCAAACAGGAGGCTTCATTGCCTGACTAGGCCTCTGCTCAAGGCAACAAAGTTTCAATTATAGAAGATAAATAAACCCCAGAAACCTGATTCCAGCAAGCCTCACTAGGACATTGGGTCAATGGGAGCTGTGGGCAGCCTGAAAACAGCCCTCAACCCCTCACCCAGGCTGGTCAGGCACCCCAGTAGGGACCTGAACCCTGAAGGGACTGTGGGAAGCTTGCAAATGGCCTTCAGCCCCTCACCCAGGCTGGCCAGGCATGCCAGCAGGTGGACATCCCTCGAGGGGTTCCAGACTACGAGAGGACACAGGCCAGGCTGAGGGACCCCCCGACTGCACAAATTTTTGTGCACCGGGCCCCTAGTCTACTCTAATAAAAGAGTAATATGGAAATTAACCGTCTCTCCGAGATGCCTAAGCCATGCCCACCAGTCAAGCCACACCCACCAGCCAATCAAAAGGTTGTATGCAAATTAACCCAGCCAAGATGGAGGCCAGCAGCCACGGTGTGAGAAGCGGTGGAAGTGGGTGGGGTGGGCGGTACTTGCCTGCTTCCCAGTCCCCTTGAGGGGATCGGGGAGCAGGGAAAAGGCCAGGCTGACCGCGAGATGCCTGCGCTGCTTCCCAGTCCCTTTGTGGGGAATTGGGGAGCAGGAAAAAGGCTGGGCCAGCCGAGAGATGCCTGCACCGCTTCCCAGTGCCCTTGGGGAGATGGGGGAGCAGGAAAGGCTGGCCTGGCCTTGAGGCAGTGAACAGGCAGGGTTTTTCCCACTTCCTGGTGGCTGAAGCAAAATGGGGAGTAGGCAAGCCTGGCAGGTAGGCAGCACCCAGCCCTGGCCACAGCTCAAAAAAGAGAACAACATGCAGGAGATGGCAGGAGTCTCAGAGATAAACACAGAGAGGTGCCTGCTCCAAGCCTCCACAGTGTGCCTGGGGGCAGGCCCCCAGCAGAAAGACACACAGGATGACTGCTCCGAGCCTCAGATGTGGCTGGAGGTAGGCCCCCAGGGGTGACACACACACTCACACACACACAAACAGCACCTGCCAGACTGCAGCCATCAGTAGGACATCCGTTGGGGGGTTTTGGACTGTGAGAGGGGGCAGGCTGGGCTGAGGGACCCCCACCCTCCCCCCGAGTGCACAAATTTTTGTGCACCAGGCCCCTAGTCTAATCTAATAAAAGAGTAATATGCAAATTAACCATCACTCCAAGACACCCAAGCCATGCCCACCAGCCAAGCCACACCCACCAGCCAATCAGAGTGGCTGTATGCAAATTAACACAGCCAAGATGGAGGCTGGCAGCCATGGAGCTAGAGCAAACAGGAGGCTTCCGTTGCAACTGCCTGCCTAGGCTGGCTGGGCCTCTGCTCAAGGCAACATTATTTCAATTATAGAAGCCATGGAGTTGAAGCAAACAGGAGGCTTACTGTCTGACTAGGCCTCTGCTCAAGGCAACAAAATTTCAATTATAGACGATAAATAAACCCCAGAAACCTGATTCCAGCCAGCCTCGCTGGGGCGTTGGGTCAATGGGAGCTGTGGGCAGCCTGAAAACAGCCCTCAGCCCCTCACCCAGGCTAGCCAGACACATCAGCAGGTGGACATCCCCTGAGGGGTCCCAGACTGAGAGAGGGCACAGGCCAGGCTGAGGAACCCCCCCGCCCCCGAGTGCACAAATTTTTGTGCACCGGGCCCCTAAGATACACATATTTATACACACACATAGATAGCTAAATACGTAAATGTGCACACACATACACAGTATGTACATTTTCTTTTCTGCAAAGATTAATAAACAGCTCTTATTAGTGGCTTCTTTAAAGACTAAATGCTTAAAGAAAAGGAAAGCTCTTCCTTTTCACAATGTAGCTATCTTTACTCTGAATTTTTAAACTTTGCTTTTTATTATTGCTCTTCCATAGATTTTCCTTTTTCCTTTTTTTCTATTTGCTAGAAGGACTACCTGGGTAATGAAATAATAGGCCACTTCTTTCTTATATTTTTTCTATATTTAAAACACTAAAATCTTTTATGAAAATTAAAATTATCTATGGGACTGGAAAAAAAAAGAGGATACACACTTTCTAACCATACTTTCTTAGCCCAATTTTTTGTTCCTTATTTTGTACAATGGATTCTTTTTCTTTATTCCCAATGACTTGATTTTAGGTACATTTTGAAGCTCTGGCAATGTTCCGGCCTGGTTCTAATTCTGTTATTTTTCTATGTTCCATTTCCTTCACTGTATTTTGAAATCATCACCCTTCACTGCTCATTTCTCAATCACAATACTATACTCCTAGAGTCAAATCCAATCCGCTGCAAATAAAATATCAAATCTATCAACAAAGACACTTTTCTCTCTTTTCAAGAAAGAACTGAATGATGACATGCTCTCTTTGTTGTGGGCATTGTTATTGATGATAGCAAGTTGATATATTCAGGCATTGGAACAGACATTAGGAAAGCCTTTTTGATTCCTATTCAGCTATCCAAAGAAAGTAGTCCTCAAATGCCCTACCTGAATCAGAAAGTATCTGCCATTTTTCAAACATAGTGCATTTCATTGAAAGTCTGAAGGAATTACATTTGAAGCTAACATTAAGTTTGTAACAGGCAGGCATATTGTAGTTTGTTTCCCTAGAATAAAATGTGAGCAGAAATATCTTTGAAAATCATCTGTCACAGTTTAGGTTCTGTGGAAGCAGATGATGAAATGGAGTGTGGCATGCTAGATACTGATTAAGTGTGATGAGGAATCCATACTTGTGGAAGGAAGAAGAAAGCATGCTTGAGAAAAGAGAGGGGTCACGCAGGCCCACAAAACCATATTCAACCCCATAAGAAGCTCTGGAGTTTACATGGCATAAAAGTAGGCTGAATAGCTGGGCCTTATATCCTTGCTGCAATCCGTCATGGTATTTGGGCCACTCTGGAAAGATTTTTCCTTGGGTTATATAGCTTTCTGCAGCTGCAGAAATCCAAAAGGGGCTGGGAGCTGCAGGCTGACTGCTGATAGCACTTCCAGAAGCTGGACAAGTCATTTCTTAAGTGGGAATTTGGAGGCAGTTTTTCCATACCTACCATACATCACCACAAAACCATACAGCTCCTCTGTACCAGATTCACAGTACTCTCAGGGGTTACTGACCTAGGAAGTCAAACCAGATTTTGAAAAGGTGATTTTCATTTTTTTCTAATTCACTAGTGGCCCACACAGGCAAAATGATTATCATGGGTATGAGATAAGAATGAGAAGCATGTGTACAACACATTACCATTTATAAAGTATTATTTACATAAATCAGCCTTTGACTCTAATGACAAATTTATTTTTATAATACACTAGAGACCAAGTGCATTAAATTCGTACACAGGTAGGGTCCCTAGGCTTGGCCAGCGATCAGGGCCAATCAGGTTTCTCACCTCACAGCCTCCCTTCCTCCTCCTTCCCTCACCACCCACACTCACTGCAGCCAAGACCACATGCGGTTCCCCACCTCCCGGCCTCCCCACCTCCTCCTTCCCTTGCTCCCTCAGCACCCCACTGCTGCTGCCACTGTCACCCATCATACTCCATGCTGCCCCATGGTGGTCACATCATAATGAGTGATCAAACTTTCGGTCTCTGGGTCAAACTCCTGAGGGGACAATTTGCATATTAGCCATTTATTATATAGGATCTTTAGGAATGATAAACCTAAGGCCAAGTGATTTTCAGAGTTTTATCACAGATAATTACAGGCAAAGTTACAATCTTTTGACTTCAAGTCTACCATCAGAGAGATAACATATCACAGCAGAAGGACCATGTAATTTAGACAGAGACAACTCTGGTTAAATCTCAGCATTTTCATTTATTTAAATGTGCAAGCTTGAGAAACTTTGCCTAAACTCTGAGCAGCTCAATTCTTCATAGATAAAATGACAACAACAGCATACTTCTTAGTATCATTATATGCGTTAATTTAAACTAAATGTGCAAGGAATCTGGTACAGTGCATGGCATATAACAAGCTGGCTAAAGACAAATTACCAGCATTACCACCAGAAATGGCTTGCTCTCAAAGCTCTAAATTCAAGGCATCTAGAGACAGATGGTAAAAACATAAAATTGTGTTTTAGTTTTAAATACAGTAAATCACAAGGCTAAATTAGTTTCTGCATGATGCAACGAAACCATTAATTTCCAAAGCCTACTGATACTAAAGTAATCTTTTAACAAATAAAATTTTGACCATACAGATCTGCTTACAGAATTTGTTTTTCAGCTTTGATCATATAAATTTAATTTATATAACTCAATCCATTAGGGAATACTATTGAATCTTGTTCCAACAGCAATAGTCCTACACGAGAATGCATATTAAATTGCAGGGCACCCTGAATGGTAGTTTTGTCCTATTGGAGTCACATAAAACAGAGAAGATGTCAACTCCATAGAACTTAAGCCAAACTCGGGATTCAGTAAATATGGCAATTCTAGAGTCAGCTTGTGTTAGAAGTCATACAATGTTGAACAAGTCATATATTCTTTCTTGGCCTCAGTTTCCTTTTTAATATAAATATTTAGAGTACAGATTAGAATTTCTATGATCATATCCAGATCCAAAATTCTAACAGTATAAATCCACTGAAAAATGTTCTGATAGTGTCCTGAGGTAAGTGGAGCAATAAAGGAAATAATATGTGCCAACCACTGAGGATTGAAACCTGAGGCCTTCAGAAATAAGCTGTCATGCAAAGCTTCCGACTTTTAGAATTATTTTGGTCTGGTGACTGAATGGTTATGTCTGAACCCAACCTTGAGTATTTTCCATCAAACACTATCAACATCTGAACACGAGCCCTAAGCCAGGAGGACATATTCTAGAACACATGGAACCTATGTTCTGAAACACATCTTGGAACTACCAAGAGATTAGAAATACCAAGGAAAGGTATGTATTAACTGACATCAGAGGGATTCAGTTAATTCAGATAATGGGAAATTATATATAGAAGTTTGTACAATCAAAAAGAAAAGAGGCAGAGAGAGACTGAGATAGGAGAAAGGAGAAGCTTATAGATAAAAAGTATTTGAGTGGTATTAACTAATTGCAATTGGAAACATTATTTCAATCCTTATTAGAGCAAATAAACTTTAAAAAAAATTAACATTTTGAGATAATAATGGAAACCTAAGCAGAGGGTATTTAGTGATATTTAGAAATTATTACTAATTTCTAAGTTGACCTAGTGTTTTTGCTATATTTTGAAAAAAAAATCCTTTATCTGTAGAGATATATTGATGAAGAATTCATGGATTAAATTATATGATATCAGAGACTTTCTTAAAATAATCAGGGCTGGAGAAGAATGGATAAAAGTATAGGTGAACAAAATTGGACATTAATGGATAATTACTCATGTTGGGTAATACTATATTTTCTTTCTTCTTTTGTGTTTGAAACTTTCTATCCTAAAAGTTAAAACACACACACACACACACACACACACACACACACACACACACACTAAGATTAAATTTTAAGGGGAGAAAAAAATCCTACTGACAGGACACATGAAACATGCATCTAGATTGCTTTCCTTGGAAATCCCTTGCTGACATCATGAGCTAAATGTGGATAATGTCTATTCACCACAACATTCCCCTGGAATGGAGCAGAGCTCGTTTCAGAGCCATCCACAGGATCACCAGGAGCATTGCTGGATCCTGTGGCGTCACAGCAGAGGTTTCACTTAATTGCAGCAAGAATTTCTGCAGAAGCTTCTCTGCTTCACCAAAGTGTTGTTAGGAAGAAATGTGCGTGAGTCTTTGCTTCATTTGTTGGTCCTGAGTCTCTGGGTAGAGCAGGGAAGTTCTAAACCTTCTATAGCCAATGTCAGAAAGGGACATTTTATATACGTTCAAAAAAATAGTGGGGATGGCACTATTTTTAAATGCCTCTATTCTCATGAAGCAAGTCTATTTCATAGATAAGGCAAGTCACTATCTTTTCAAAGACAGTAATTGCTGTAGAGGGAGTAGACAAAGGGGGAAATTGAAAACAACATTGCGACTTTTTAAAATTCATGTCTCTCTTTATATAAGGGTTTCAAATTGTCCCACTGAGGGCAGTAATCAAAATAGAGAATGGAAATACACCATGCCAACACACATATGTGCGTGCACATACACACAGACACACACACAATGCAAGCGTGATAGCTGATGGACTGCGATGGTTCTTTTCAGCTCCAATTATATTTGATAGCATTCCACTACTTTTATGCTTATTTTAAAATTCCCTCAACACAGATTGATTAAAGGCACGAACCTCTATGAACCTATGAAAAATTTATGGATTTTGAAAGAGCTTTAACATGTACTGTTTGAGCACAAATCATTTCCTAGCTGTCACTGTTTTTTCCACAGTCTCTCTTATGTTGGTAATACATGTTTAATAAAAAACCAATGCTAGGGATTAAAGCATCGAGATGTTACAGAATAAAGCAACAACAACCCCAAAAAAGAAATTAGATTTGTATGATTTTAACTATTCTTTAATCTGCTCTGGGCAACAAAAGTGATTTGTGTCAGCCGTTATTGCATTAAACTTTAATTTTCTTCCACCGGCACAGGATTATATAAAGGAGTATTGGATTGCACTCAGCATGGATTAGCACAGCACTGTCTCTGCTGCCAAGGAGCAAATGGATTTCCTTCTTTCTCTGATTTATATTTTTATTGCTGTTTTTCTCCTCCTTCTAATTCCCATTACCCTTCTGTTTGCCAGCACTGAGATACCCTGTAGGAGCAGCAGAAAGGCAGGCAGAATTATTGGCTTATTGCATATATTTATGTTCCAAGGCTTCTCAGTCATCTATGTCAGAGGAATAAAGTAGCCTCCAGCCATGGAAACGGAATGCCAGTTTTATACTATAAAGTTAAAAGTTTTTAAAGGTAAAAAGTCACATCTTCTCTGCTTAAAATTCGGCAATACTAGCTGGGTTTTGCCGCACTTCTGATATCCTGGCTGTATCTCACAGCAGATGGAGAAAACTGCTGTTGAGATAGACACCAGACAAAGACCCTGCAGCTCCCTTTTGCTCACAAGGGGGTAGATGCAACAGACTTTGAGATTCAGGAGAGAGAAGCGGCTCTCTTTGGCCTTCACCTTTATAGTGTTTGAGATAAAAACTTGTTCCTGGAAACAAAAGTAAATGATCTCCTTCCTTTTCTTTAAAAAAATAAAAGCCTTTAACAAGACTTGTAAGTTTAATTACTGGAAGATGTAAATGACAAAAATAGTTTTAAGTATTCATTATCCCTATACAATATTTATGTCACTGAATCTTAGCTGATTGATGAAATAAAGCTTCCTAGGAGCTCCTATAATTTTGCATTTTTTTGACTAAGCATTAAACTAGCCTTGCATAAACCTATGTACATCAAGATCACATTAAAAACACTGGAAATGTACACTAAATTTATGGCTAATAAACCAAATGTTTTATTTCAATATTTAACTTTTTTTAAAATTTTGTGAGGAAATAGTTTTTGTAGTTGTCAGGTTTATATTGCAATACTACTACGTAACAAACATTCCCCAAATACATGTTGTTGTTTTTTTCCACATCAATTCTATGATACCAACTGGGTGTCCAGCAACTCAATTAACTTCCAACACTGATTTCCAGAGCTACTGAAGATCCTGCAGGGTAAGGGCTCCATCCCACCTGACTGCCCTCACTTCATATACCAGCCACAACTGAGAAGCCCAGGCTATCTGCACTTTAGCCCAGAAGATTATAAACAAGGACGTTCCTACAACCCCCCTCCTTAGGTTTAATATTTCACCAAAACAACTAAAAAATCAGGAAAGTACTTTACCTATGATTACCAGTTTATTATAAAGGATACAACTCTGGAACAGTTAAATGGAAGAGATGTATAGGGTAAGGTATGGGGCAAAGGGGAATGCAAAGCTTCTGAGTTCTTTCTGGGCATGTCACCCTCCAAAAACATCAATATTTTAACCAGTCTGGAAGGTCTCCAAATCTCATTGTTAAAGAGGTTTTATGGAAGTTTTGTTACATAAACATAATTGATTAAATTACTGGCTGTAGATTATTGGATTCATTTTCCATCTTCTCTCCCCTCCTTAGAGATTGGGGGTTGGAGGGGATGAAAGTTCTAACTCTTTAATCTCATGGTGGCTTTTCCCCTGATCAGCCCCTCTTCTGGGCCCTCTTATAAATCATATCATGGGCATATAAAAGATTAAAAAAATTCTAAAAGTTTTAGTAGTTATGCACCAGGAGCTGAGGACAAAGACCAAATGTTTATATATATATACCGCACAGTGGCTTATAAAAACAAACTTTTAAAAAAATTTCTTGTGGATCTTTCTGCAGATGAGCTGGGTCTTTGCAGAGCTTGTGGATTTTAATCCCAATAGTTTTAATCTATGTAACCACTAAGAAAATAACTATCATCTATACAGAAAAGGAACTGAGGAAAGACTAAAAATGGCAGACTAGAGAAATTTAACCAAACACAAAAGAAGGCAGTATTGGAAGAACTGCAGAACAAATAAAGTTATCACATATAAAATAACAAAATGGCAGAATTAAGTTCTTCCTTAGCAGTAATCACTTTAAATGTAAATGAATTAAATCCATCAATTAAAAGATAGAGGCTGGCAAAATGGATACAAAGATACAATTTAGGTCCAAAGACATAAATAGGTTAAATGTGAAAGAATAGAAAAGATATTCCATACAAGTGGTAACCAAAAGAAAGCTGGTGTGACTATACTAATACCAGATAAAACAGACTTTAAGACAAAAATAACACTTAGAAAGTATTATATACTGACAAAAGGGTCAATACATGAAGAAGTTATAAAATTGTGAACATGTATGTACAAAATGATACAAAATAAGCGAAGCAACATTGGCAGAACGCAAATCAAAACCACAATGAGATACCACATCACATTTACTAGGAAGATTATGATTTTTTAAAAATAGAAAACGATGTGAAGAAATTGAAACCCTATTATTGAAAGTTTGGTGGATCCTCAAAAATTTAAACATAGAGTTCCCATGTGACCCAGCATATCAAGTTTTACATATACAGGCTCTGGGGGGAAAAAATGGTGGCCGTATAGACGGACATGTCCTGCATCTTCTTTGGGAGGGGACGGAGTGAGCAGCTGAAGCCAGGGGCACCCACCCCGAATTGGCACGGGAGATTCAGCTGGGAGTGACAGTTTTCGCCCGGGGTCTGCTGGAGAGCACGGGGCAACCGCTTGGTGCTGAGATTTCTCCCGGAGCGGTGGCTCTGTGGGGGAGTCCACGCCATCCCAAGGGGGAGAGTGCCTCGCATCACAAGCCGACACATCCCAGAGTCCTGCAGCAGAGGTGCCCCGGGACCAGCCAGAATCCCAGGAGCACTGGAGCCCACGGAGACGCAGACTCGGAGGAGCCTTGCGCCCTCCCACGGAAAGGTCAGAATTCGCTGAGATAAAGTTGCGTTTTGTTCCAGGTGGGAGACGACCGAGTGTGTGGTCCCACACACGCAGGCGTGCAGGGGAATCTGCACCCCTCAAACCTCTCCGCCCCCTGGGGCCAGGGAAATCCACGAGGGGGAGGGGAACCCGTGGGGCTGCTGGCAGAAAGGAATTCTGAAAAAATTGGCCCATAGCTTGATTGGGTACGAGACGGCAGCATAGGACTTTGCCAGTGTCCCAGCTGCTAGCGCCAGCAGAGAGAGGACGAGCGGAAGTGACTGGGATCTTTTTTTTCTTTTTTTTTTCTCTTCTCTAGTTAAATCCTCGCTCTTGATTATTGAGTTCATCACACAGGAGCACCCAGTTGGGGTCAATGACAGAGACTGCAGGGGAACATTGTTTTTTTGTGTGTGGAACCTGGGGATCAGAGCAGGGGGGAAAAACACCAAAAAACCAGCTTTGGGGCAGACCACTCCCCCAAACCAGTATTAAGTGCTGTAAGGAAAACGAGGCCTACATAATGGCTAGAGAGGACTGTGAGCACTGAAGGTCATTCCAGGAATACTGCCACCCAGAGGCTGAACAACAAACTGACCCTTTTGTAAACAGGCAGTCTGGAAACAAACAAATACTGCCCGCTTTAAAATTAGGACTGTGATCCACAACACGGAAGAGCACTGTGTCACAGGTAGCTTCAATCCTCTCCTAAATACCTGACAGAACAAAGGAGAGTCAAACCAAAGAGAAGAGGAAGTGAATGACCCTCACTACTGTACATTTTTATTTTTATTTTTTCACCTTTTACAGAAGAAACTAATTTTTTTCTTTCTCTTTTTTCCCCTCACTTTAGTTTACTTTTTTAATTATTACGATTTAATTTTTAATCAATATTATTACTACTACTATTTTACCTTTTTTAGTTTAATTTTATTTTTTCCTTAATTTATTTTGTGATTAGCGTTCCACGTTCTATTTTCATTTCTCCTTTGAGCATCACTTTACTCAATCTCAATCTTACCTTTATACCAACACTCTCTTCCTCACCTTTCTCCTTTTCTTGTCCAGTTTCTCTTACCCCAGTCTTGCTTTAAACTATCCCTACTCCCTCTTTTTAACTCCTCTTAAAATTTCACCCTACTTATATATCTAATTTCCAATCCACTGCTCTAAGTCCATACTCATCTCACCCTTCTCTCTCTACAATACCCATATTTTTTCTCTCTTATATTTCATTTCTCTCTCTCTCTCTCTCTCTCTCTCGCTCGCTAAGCTATTGTTAGCTTGATTGTTGACTATACTGTTTTATTTTAATTTTTTTTATTTTTTTTTTATCCTTTGGTTATTTTGTTGCTGCTGGTTTCCCTCACCTTGCTTGAATTTAGTGGTGGTTTATGGTTGGCATTCATCTATAGGAATCTGTTGCTGACATTCATTGAAATTAGTGGCTACTTCTATTAGAATCTCCTCCCTATATAGTTTCTTCCCATCTTTTATTTCTCTCTCTTTCCTATCTCTCTTACCTTTTTTTCTTTGTCCCTCTCCCAATTTTGTTCTTGCACTCTCTCTTTTTTTTAAAATCTTTTTCCCCTTTTTCTTTTTCTCCTCCTCTTTCCCCTAATTCTCTTTTCTCTGGTGGCCACCTTTATTTGGAGTTATTAGTATCGTGAATACATCTGTGTTCAGTATTTCATGCATTGTGCCTTGTTGTGTGGTATTTCGTGCATTTAAATCAATGCAGGAGAGAGAGAACCACGTAAACAGACACCCAGAGAAGAGACACCATAGGGAGACAAAGAAACAGTCCACATATGAAAGAGAAACAGGCATCACCAGAAAAGGAAGTAAACAAAATGGAGGCAATCAACTTTTCAGAGAAGGAATTCAGAGAAATGGTCATAAAGTGGTTGAGAAGAATGGAAGACAAATTCAACAATATGTGCAAAAACCAAGAGGAAATGTTGAAGAACCAAGAAGAAATGAAAAGTGACATCACTGCTATGAAGAACTCAATAGAAAGCATCAACAGTAGACTAGATGAAGCAGAGGATCGCATCAGTGAGCTAGAAGACAAGATAGAAAAAAATACCCAAAGAGAGCAGCTTCTGGAAAAAAAAATTAAAAAGCAGGAGGAGAGTCTAAGAGAACTTTAGGACAACACAAAAAGAAACAATATCAGTGTAATAGGGGTGCCAGAAGGAGTGGAAACTGAGCAAGGAATAGAAAGCTTATTGGAAGAAATAATGACAGAGAACTTCATGGTTATATGGAAGAGTAATCCCACACAAATCCAAGAAGCTTACAGAGTTCCAAACAAAATGAACCCAAAAGACCAACACCAAGGCACATTATAATTAAATTGGCAAACACCAATGACAAAGAAAGAATCTTAAAAGCGGCCAGAGAGAGACAGAAGTTACCTACAAAGGCTCCCCAATCAGACTAGCGACTGATTTCTCAACAGAAACACATCAGGCAAGAAGGGAATGGAATGAAATATAAAAAGTCATGCAAAGGAAGGGTCTGAATCCAAGCAAGGCTATCAATCAAAATTGAGGGTGAAATTAGGAGCTTACGGATTAGAAAACTGTGGTACATCTACACAATGGAATATTATGTCGCAGCAAAAAGGAAGGAGTTCTTATCATTTGCAGCAGCATGGATGGAACTGGAGAGTATTATGCTAAGCGAAATAAGCCAGTCAATGAAAGAAAAATACCACATGTCCTCACTCATCTATGGATAATAATAACCATTATAAACTGGTGAACAAAAAGAGATACAGAGGCAGAGCAGCATCAAACAGATTGTCCAATTAAAGCAACAAGGATAGGGAGGATTGGTTGGGGGGTAACAGATTCAGCCAAGAGACTTTTATGCATGCATTTAAGCATAACCAATGGACACAGAACACTGGGGGATAGGGGAGGCGGGCAGAAGGGCAGGGGAAAAAAGAGATATATGTGCTAATCTTTGTAAAATTGTATGTAATTAATAAAAAAAAAAGTTTTACATATATACCCAAAGGAACTGAAAGCAGATACACAAACAAATATTTGTATGCAAATGTTAATGGCAACGTGATTGTAAATAACCTACATGCCCAGCAACAGATGAGTGGATATATATATATATATATATATATATATATATATATATATATATATTTGAATATTATTCAGGCATAAAAAGGAATGATAGACTTATAAATTCACAACACTGATGAGTCTCAAAATCATGCTAAGAAACCAGCCATAAAAGGACACATATTTAATGACACCAATTATATGAAACTAGGGGTCCGGTGCACAAAAATTTGTGCACATGGGGGGGGGGTCCCTCAGCCTGGTCTACACCCTCTCCACTCAGGGAATCATTGGTGCTGCTGGATCCTAACCACTCACCTGCCTGCTGGCCCCAGCATTGAGGGGGGCTCAGAGCCACTGGGGTACCAGGCGCCCTCTATGCGGCACCAGCGCTGAGACCGGCTCAGAGCCGCTGAGGTGCTGGGTGCCCTCCAGGCCTGTCCTGGGCTGCTGAGGTCCCAGCGGCCCCAGTGCTGAGGTGAGATCAGAACCACTGGGGTTCCTGGCCCCCTCCAGGCCTGTCCCAGTGCCCCTTCTAAACCCCCCTGCCAGCCCCACCCCTCCACCAGTGACTCATCTGCTGCTGTTTGCTCCTTGGTTGCCGGCCTCCATCTTGGCTGGGTTAATTTGCATACAGCTGCTCTGATTGGCTGGTGGGCGTGGCTTAGGCATCCTAGAGAAATGGTTAATTTCAATATTATGCTTTTATTATATAGGATGGCCAGATTAGGTAAATCCATAGCATCAGAAAGCAAATTGATGGTTGCCAGGGTTGGGGATAGTGATTAATACGGAGTAACTGATTAGTGGCATGGGGATTTCTTTTGGAGTGATTAAAGTATTTTGGAACTCGTTGGAGCTGGTGGTTCCATGGTATGACAAATATGCTAAATACTACTGAATTATTTACTTCAGAATGGCTAATTTTGTGTTATGGGTATTTTACCTCAATTCAAAACAATCCTCCAGACCAAAAGAAAAAAAGACATTTGATCAACCTAGCAAGTCTACTTTTAAGTATTTGCCCAAGTCATACATATATATATATATATATATGTGTGTGTATATATATATATATTCATAAATATAAGATATATATATATAGTCACTACTACTTGTACATGAATGCATGGCAGCTTTTTACATTACAGCTTCAAACTGAAACAACCAAAATGTGTATCAACATGTGAATATTTAAATTGCATCTAAAAAGTAAGAAAGTAAGTATATCCACACAATGGAAAATTACCCAGCAAGAAAAAAGATATAGACAATAAAATATTTTTATTTGTGAAAGAAGCCAGATTCAAAAGCCTGTGTACATATGGTATGGTTCTGCTGATATAAAATTCTAGAAAAGGCAAAACTCTGATGACAGAAAGTATTTCACTGGCTGATAGGCTAAGGTGATGGAAAGAGATTCATCGAAAAGCGGAATAAGAAAACATAAAATGACATAACTGGTCCATATATTTTTTAAAATATATTTTTATTGATTTCAGAGAGGAAGGGAGAGAGACAGAGAGAGATAGAGACATCCACAATGAGGGAAAACCATTTATCAGCTGCTTCTACACATTCCAACCTGGAAACCTGGGCATGTACCTTGACCAGAATCGAACCGGGGACCCTTCAGTCTATAGGCTGCCACTCTATCCACTGAGCCAAACCAACTAGGGCAGAACTATTTCATATCTTAACATTAGTGGTGGTTATCTAATCTAATAAAATAGTAATATTGAAATTAACTGTTTCTCCAGGATGCCTAAGCCACACCCACCAGCCAATCAGAGCAGTTGTATGCAAATTAACCCAGCCAAGATAGAGGCTGGCAGTCACGGAGCTAGAGTAAACAGAAGGCTTCCGTTACACCAGGAGGAAACTGTCTGTCTAGGCCGGCTGGGCTTCTCTCTGCTCACGGAAACATAGTTGCAATTATAGAAGCCACAGAGCTAAACCAAACAGGAGGCTTCCGTTGTACCAGCAATGGAGGAAACTGCCTGCCTAGGCCAGCTGGGCCTCTACTAAGGCAACATTCTTTCAATTATAGAAGCCACAGAGCTGAAGCCAACAGGAGGCTTCATTACCTGCCTAGGCCTCAGCTTAAAGCAACAGTGTATCAAATATAGAAGACAAATAAACCCCAGAAACCTGCTACTAGCCAGCCTTGCTGGGACATTGGGTCAATGGGAGCTGTAGGCAGCCGGAAAGCCTGAAAACAGCCCTCAGCCCTGCACCCAGGTGGCCCAGGCACCCCAGTAGGGACTCAAACCCTTAAGGGACTGTGGGCAGCCTGGAAAGAGCCCTCAGCCCCTCACTCAGGTTGGCCACACCCAAATGGGGTGAGGATCCACACTGGGGAGCTTGGCCAGCCTGCAAACAGCCATCAGCCCCTTATCCAGGCTGGCCAGGCATGCCAGCAGGTAGACATCCCCTAAGGGGTCCAAGACTGCGAGAAGGCACAGGCCGGGCTGAAGGACCTCCCAAGTGCACAAATTTTTGTGCACCAGGCCCCTAGTTTAATCTAATAAAAAAGTAATATTAAAATTGACTGTTTCAATGGGATGCCTAAGCCACACCCACCAATCAGAGCAGCTGTATGCAAATTAACCCAGCCAAGATGGAGGCGAGCAGTCATGGAGCTGGAGTAAGCAAAAGGCTTCTATTGCACCATGAGTAAACTCTCTGCCGGCTGGCTGGGCTTCTCCCAGATCCAGAGAACATATTTGCTACATTGTTTCAATTATAGAAGCCTTGGAGCTGAAGCAAACAGAAGGCTTCCACTGCACCAGCAATGGAGGAAACTGTCTGCCTAGGCTGGCTGAGCATGTATACTAAGGCAACATTCTTTCAATTATAGAAGCCATGGAGCTGAAGCCAAGAGGAGGCTTCATTACCTGCCTAGGCCTCGGCTTAAAGAAACAGTGTATCAATTATGGAAGATAAATAAACCCCAGAAACCTGCTTCCAGCCAGCCTTGCTGGGACGGTGAGTCAATGGGAGCTGTGGGCAGCCTGAAAGCCTGAAAACAGCCCTCAGGCCCTCTCCCAAGCTGGCCACACCCCAATGGGGTGAGGGACCCCATTGGGGGGCTTGGCCAGCCTGCAATCAGCCATCAGCCCCTCACCCAGGCTGGTCAGGTTCCCCAGTAGGGACGCAAAACCTGAAGGGACTGTGGGCAGCCTGAAAACGGCCCGCAGACCATCACCCAGACTGGCCACACTCCAATGGAGTGAAGGTTCACACTGGGGAGCTTGGCCAGCCTGCAAACAGCCATCAGCCCTTCACCTAGGCTGACCAGGCATACCAGCAGGTGGACATCCCAAGAGGGGTCCCAGACTGGGAGAGGGCACAGGCTGGGCTGAGGGACTTCCCGAGTGCACAAATTTTTGTGCACTGGGCCCCTAGTGAAGTATATATATTTGTCAAAATTCATTGTAATTGAAATAAACTTATTAAATTTACTGAGGTGTGCAATAAAATTTATTTTTAAGACAAGGGAAAAAATCTTTATGTTAGGCTTTTCTTGGGGTTGGCTTTTTAAAAAAATGCCCAACTCAAATCTTTTTCAGATGTAGAATGGTAAAGTTCTTCCAATGATGGCCATAGATATTTCCTAGAATGTTGGTAATCTCTTACCTTCTTTACTCAGGTGCTAAGGGGACTATTAAGATAAATATGCCTTCCACGCCAATGGAAGATTGAGCCAAACAATATATTCAACCATATGTTCTCATCTGAGCCTGCTGGCTTTGCACTTAAACATATCACGTAGTTCACTGATTCCCATTTGAAGGAAAACTATGGGGTAAAAAAAAAAAGATATACCAATAAAATAGTTAGCTAATAGCTATGTTGAAGAAACCTAAGTACACTGTTTTCTAAGAATAAATTGTACACCGTGGAAAACATACATTCATTCAAGGTGTCAAAGTAACTTTGAGTTTGAAGAAAAAAATACTTTTATAGCTATCCAAAAGAAATAGAATGGGAGCTATATCTCAAAATCTTGACCTGACCATCAAAGGGCAAATCTATTCATTTGATATCTCTAGATTGCACTTAAAAAGAAATTAGATACAAATTAGAATTCTATCTATCATTCTATTGCTACTGTATTGTCGATATTTTTATCCTCCTGAGAATTTTTGTTTATCATATAAGTAGTCTATGTACATGTGTTTCTAGCAACATTATAAAATTACATTCCTATACTTTCTTAGTGTAAGCCATGATCTCCCCTGAGAAGTTGGAGGAAAATCTTGATTCTTACCATCTTATTTCTCTACAGACAGAATGAAAGAGTTTTAAAAAAATGCATGTGGTAAATAAATACTGCTATCTGTCAACCAGTGAGAGGCATGGCAATTCCCATTGTTAAACCCCCCAAGTTCATATCCGTGAGAGTGCATTAGTTCTTAACTAAAACTACATCTAAAAAGAGATGCATTATCTGTCAGTCTCTTCATTCATTCCTGAAACACTATCATCAAGGTGAAGGTTCTGACATTTGCAAATTAAATATAAGCCTGCTTTCTGAGAGGTTTTTCTAATTTCCACCTCTCAGATTTCATCTCCGGAGCTCCGCGGATGCCCGTCTTTCCTCTGCCATTGGCAACCGGTGCCCTTTAGCTGTATCCTTCTCCCAATCCAGCACTTAGTACATTGCAGCCCCTGTCAGAAAAGCAGCCTGTCAAAGATTAAATCAGAAAAGATGGACCCTGCTGTTCCCTTCACATCAGAGAGAGAATCCCCTGGGGTGCCTTTAAGACACCGTGTTCACCTGTCATTTCTAGCTCATCTGCAGAATCCAGTTGGGATGCTTTTCACACTGTCAGGTATTCACATTTCTTTCCTTGTGCCTTTTATTTCTGGAAAAAGAAGCACCCCACAGGAGTCCAAACCAGAAGTTTTTAAAAAATAAAATACTGTGAGGGAGAGATGGCAAATGAATAATCTGCTTGCACGGCACTGCTTCCAAGCAGGCTTAAAACAAAGCATTTTATAAGGCTAAACTGGAATTACAGTATAACAGACTCCAAATCCCTCTTTAGGCCCAGTGGTCAGAAGGGCTGCATGGTGAGCTGCCTTAAGGTATCTGACTTAGGAAGAGAACATTTTCAGCACCTCCTTCTGCATCCTCTGACTGACTGTCAGGTGCTTTAGCTTATTATCACATCTGAGGCTGCTTGGTAGGCATAAGGTTTGAAGAGGGTATCTCTTAGTCAAGGGAGGGGGTTGGTGAAGATTTAAATTATTTTCCAGAAGTGCACTCAAATCTGCCTATTGCAACTGAACATAATTCTTTAAGCTCACGATTGCCTAACCTGCTAAGTGCTCACTCTAGCCCTCAGAGTTCCTTCCAGATGAGCTAAGTGCTTTCTGCATGCAAATTTCATGATTAGAGATAGGCATTTAATGGAACAATTCTGTAGCTCTATGCTGCATAAAAACACTGAAGGAGAGGGAACTACCTCAGACAACCTGGGATTATGGAAAAGTCGCCGGCCTCTTTAAGCACGAAAAAAGGCTGAGAAAGGAATATCTCCAAAATGCCAAGAGAATCAGACCTACTGGTGGTGACCTGCCTGAATGGACCAAGCTTTCCCTTGCTGTTCCAAAGCTCCCCTCCTGAGCCAGGCCCGCTCAACTTACACTACCTAATGAATTTGCTGCTCTGTGAAGCTCTCCATTCAGTCCACTCTGCATGGTGCTGCAAGATAAGCCTTAGAAATGACCACTTTTCATGAAGATGCTCTCATACTGAAGAAATCACCTATGAAATCTAGCCCTGTATCTTTATCATTCATTTATTTATCCATTCAAGAAATATTTATTGAGTGCCAACTATGTGCTAGGCACCAAGTCTCTGCTGTCATAGGAGTTATATTTTAAGGAGTTTATTATTTTAATAAAAGGAAAAATCAGTGAGAAATGTCCAGCATGACAAGAGAACAGGTCTGCAGATGCTCTTTCAGATGGTGTAGTCAGAGAAGGGCTCTCTAATTAGGGGACATGCACGCATTACTGACTGAAGTGAAGGTGCAGCCATGCACATAACTGAGAGAACATTCTAGGCAGAGGAATAGGAAAAGCCCCAGGTAGGGGGATGCCAGGTGAGAGACATCCAGGAGGCCATTGTAGCTGGAACAGAGTGAGCACCAAATAGAAGGTAGAAAGCAAGTTTAGAGAAGGAGCCTATATTACTATCCTATACCTCCTTGTAGTCAATGGTAAGATCTTTCTGTTTTACTCTATATAGGGGAAAAGTTACTATAAGCTTTCCAGTTATGAAGTTTCATCTCTATATTTTCATCTCATCACAAGCCCTTTGTTTTTTTGTTTGTACCTTAAATACTGACAAGGTCATGGTGTGGACTTTTTCTTCAAAACATTCTAATTATCTAGCACAATGTTTATATGTAACTAAAAGACTAAAAGAAGTGAGAATGTATAAATAGTAGAGTTCTAAGAGAAACAGGCAGCCCCAGGATGAGGCCTTTTGTCTCAATCTTAGAGACCATAGTAGATATCTAAAGTGAAACAAAAAATATCAAACTGAGAACTGAGTTATCATCTAAGCAACATTAAATCATTCACCAAAGAATTAACAAGCGTGTGTAATAAGCCAGAAGCATTCAATACCATAAACACACACTCACACACACACACAAAACCAAACAGGTAATATTCTCATTATAAGAACAGTAAGAATTCCTGGCATTGGAAGGTATAAGCCACTTTAATTTTTTCTATTTTACATGGATTCTCAGGAACAAAAGTGGAGATTGCAACAGAAATACAGTTGCAGAGCATGGTGTAAACGAGGCAGAAAGCTTTTGCTCTAAGCAGTTGCTGACAGGGGGAGTAAGCGTCTTATTAACTTTGCTGATGGTCCTGTGTCAAACACCGTGACACAGAGCAGGTAAGGTGGTTAAGGCACAGCCATAAGGAATTAGGATGGAAAAGAGGTGTGTTTAGACCAAACTGGGATGGGCACCAGCACCACACATTCTCTGGTCATCCTGGTGTAAGAGCTTGCCAGCTCCCTAATACATCTCATGCTCAGTGAACATGAACCACATTGTGTATAACCTGAAAACTTCCCTTTAGAAAGTGTACCTAGATACTTTCATAATGCAAGCTTTATTCTCCATGTGGCCTTTTGCTTCTCCCCTAAATTTCCAAATTTAAAAAATACATATATTCTTAAGGTGGAACACCTGCCTTGGGTGAACATAACTTCTTTTTTTAAAACTATATTTCTATTGATTTTTACAGAGAGAAAGGGAGAGGGATAGAGAGCTAGAAACATCGATGAGAGACAAGCGCCGATTGGCTGCCTCCTGCACACCTCCCCCCGCCCCACTAGAATGTGCCAGCAACCAAGGTACATGCCCTTGACCAGAATCGAACCTGGGACCTTTCAGTCTGCAGACCGACGCTCTATCCACTGAGCCAAACCAGTCAAGGTGGGTGGACATAAGTTCTGTTTCAAGGTCTGGTTGCTATAAGGGCCAACAGACTTAAAAATTTGTAACACAGGTCTGTTTCCAACTACTCTACAATTATACATACTCACATGCTATGAATGTCCAATAAATAGTTGCTTGATTAGAATGTCAGGTCTGTTGCGTTACTAAATCAATAAGCCATTGAACTGGAATTTTCAATTAAGTGCCCCAGGTAAACAAAGCTTCAGGTTGGACCCTGAAACCCCTACAGTGGAGCGGGGAAACAGCTTGAAGCTAAGTCTCCAGCACGCTTAATATGTCCTACTGTTTACCCTGCATCCTGTCAAACCCATGCACTGTCCCTGCGCAGAAAGCTTTGTGACCAGCAACATGATTAATATGCTACTTTTGCTGTGGCAAGAGTTGCCTAAAGCCAGCTTTCAATGAGCTCTGTAAAAGCCTTTTCTAAGCCCTCCATTGAGCAGATGCCTGCAAAGTTCAAGTAAACAGTGGATATTTGAAAGTGTAGCTTATGTTAGCAAATATGTTCCTCCCACTTTGAACCAGTGTCTCTGTGACAAGGCGGCAATGGCACCCTGCCTGCCTGGTCGTTGCCCGTCTCCGAGTTCACGACGCCTTTACGCACCTTAACGCACACAGTTATTAGGTGACGCATTTACTTCCTGGTACCACCTGAACATGGACAGCAAAGAACACAGAAGACTTCAGGGATTTGTGCCACAGTAACAAAAACAAAAACTGTTCTCAGCAACTGATTGTGAGTAAAGAGAGAGAGAATGCTTTGCAGCTTGCTGTACACATCCATATGCAAGAGGTGGCTGCGGTTTTCTCAAAGCAGCCCCACAAGCCCCCCAGTTTATGAACAGCTGACCCTCCCCAAGCCGGGGGGTGTGGGGGTGAGGGTGGGTATCGGATATTAAATGTAGGGCTTTCTTTTAATTCACTCTGTCAAAAAAGAGGGGGGAAAAGCTAACCTGGAACAAATCACCTCCGGAAATCAATGCGTGGATGAGCCCTTTGAAAGTGTGAAACAAGATAAGAAGCAAGACCTGAGTTAACGCTGATGGACAACACTGTGATCACACTGCAGATTTCAGGATGAACTGCTGATGCTTGTTGTGCTATAAACATGTTTACCAGAGGAACGAAGTCCAGGCCTGACGCCTGTGAAAAGCCAGGCATTGTTCTGACCTTTCGAAAGTCCTCTGGGGACTCCAATTCAGACTCCTCTTCCTGTGGTAAGCTCACAGCAGTGGATCAGCTTCCTGTAGGGTTTAGAAAAAGAAGTGTCAGTTTCACTTATTTGTTATATTTTTCTGTCCATTGATTTATTACTTAAACTTAAATTTTTCTTATAGAAATATTAAATTAAGGATGGCACCATATTACAGTAAAAGTAGCTACTTAGTCAAATCTTGTTCTTAGAATCACGAAAAATGTATAAATGTGTATACACACACACACACACACACACACACACCCCAAAATGTACATTCTTCACACAAAGATCCACAGCTCTTTACACCTGATTTTCACTTGACCTGGCTTATTGCAAAAAAAATCATAAACCTGGCAGCTAGTGGTGACTAATTTTCACCTGTGATGAGACTAATGTATTTATGTTTTAATGTAGCCATTTTTATTTTTAAAAACCAAATAAACTAAAATGAATGGTTCTATTCTCTGTCCAAGAATATTAGCTGCACAAACAAAAAATATAGAAAGATACAGAAGAAAATACAGATGCAATAATCTCAAAATATAAAAAGTGACAAGTTACTTAAATAATTGTTTCATATATTCAGAGTGTGGGGACTGCATTTATTTTGTTTGTTTACCAAGTATTGAATCATATACTTTTTCCATGTTAAAAAAAAAAAAGGATAGATTTCTAGCTACCAAGTCCGTGACCCATTTCAGTAGATCCTCCTTCTACCAAATAGCCCGTGGGTGACTCTGAGCATGAAAACTGATATCAAGAGATAGGGATGGGAAATTCCATATCTTAGAACATGTGTACAGCTGGGCCTGCCTTGAATTGAGTGCTGTGAACATGGGAATTCTTCAACTTAAATGTGTCATTTCATCCATACCTTAAGCAACGCTTTCTGTCCTTTTTCTTTTATCAGAGGGGCCCTTCAAATATAGATGTTTGCTAAAACAAAATGCCTACCAGGGTTGAAGCTCAGTACATTTTAATGATTCGCTAATACTATTTGCTATATTTTAAATTTAATTTTTATGCTTATCGAGTAATATGTGTATGATTTACATCCTTCCTACATCATAAAAGTGTAATATGCAAATTGAATGAATGGCTGAACAGCGGAATGACCATCCAGACGACCATCTGGACAACCATCGGGATGACTGTCCGGGACTATGCTATGACACCCACTGGCACCAGGCTAGCCAAGGCAGGTGCAATACAATTGGTCAGGTGCCGGGCCATCACCCCATGATCACCCCACAGAGGGGGGCCCAGGCCACCAACCAGCAGGCTGCGGTGGGTGGATGTTTCCCAGTACCTCTCCCCTAGCTTGAATTCTTTTGTTCTAGGATCTTATGTCTTTTTAGCTTTATACCATACTTTCAATAGGTTGCCTAGAAAAAGCACATTGAAAGTAAATTTTTTGGTATCACATAGATTCTCCAAGTTACTTTATTCTACCCACGTGTATCTTTTATAATTTTACATATAGAATTTTAGATCAGAAATCATTACCCCCCTCAGAATTTTGAAGCATATCTTCCTTTTCTTTACACTTCTAATTGTCATTGAACTAGGAGCCTGG
Source organism: Murina feae (assembly GCA_004026665.1). Taxonomy (NCBI): domain Eukaryota; kingdom Metazoa; phylum Chordata; class Mammalia; order Chiroptera; family Vespertilionidae; genus Murina; species Murina feae. Next base: position 17,189 of record PVJC01005439.1, on the reverse strand, counting down.
TGCATAATATATTGTGCACTCAGGGGGTCCCTCAGCCCGGCCTGTACCTGCCCAACCTGCAGCCTGCCACTCGCCCATCACGCCCCACCCACCTCACACACCCCACCTGCCCATCGCTCCCACCCTCACACCCTGCTCACCCTGCTACCTGCACTGCACCCGCCTCCATGGTTGCACTGCCGGCCTCCATCTTGGCTGAATTAATTTGCATATAGCCACTCTGATTGGCTGGTGGGTGGTGTGGCTTAGGTGTCTCATAGAAATGGTCAATTTCAATATTACTTTTTTATTAGAGTAGATAATATGACTTTATTCTGATTCTTGGTCTTTCCTTATGTGACAGTTTATTATTGCTGGCAGCCTTTCAGAGTTTTCTTTTATTAACCAGAAATTTTATGATGCTTCATCATGTCATCTTTTCTGTTTCTGTTTTTATCAATGTATTAGAATGCATTATCAATGTATATGGGTCCTTTGAATATAGAAATGTATCTTTATCATTCATGGGGCATATTTTGAATAATTTTTGGGTAATTATCTCCACTATAATTCTCCTTTCTGAAATTCCTACTAGCTGGCATTTTCATAATTAATTTTATCTTTTCTCTCCCTTTTTTCCATCTATAAGATTCTTGATTCTATCTTTGAGGAAAGTTTTTCAACTTTATATTCTAACAATCATGAAAGTTACAACAGACGATGAATAAATGAAAACATACAAAGAATCACAAATAAAGGATGTAAAAGTTCTTTGAGAGCAAAGTACCTGGAAGCAATCCAAGTGCCCATCAGTAGATCAGTGTAAAAAAAAGCTGTGGTACATTTACACAATGAAATACTACTTCACCATAAAAAAAGAAGGAAATTTTACCTTTTGGGGCAGCATGGATGGACCTGGAGAGTATTATGCTAAGTGAAATAAGCCAGTCAAAGACAAATGCCAAATAATTTCGTTTATATGTGGAATCTAATGAATAAAATTAACTAACAAACAAAATAGAAACAGACTCATAGATACAGAGAACAGATAGACAATTGTCAGAGGAGAGGGAATTTGGGGGGCTGGGTGAAAAAGATGAAGAGCTTAAGCAAGGAAAATCAAACACAGACAATAATATGGTGATTACCACAGGGAAAGGAGGGTTGGGAGAGGTAGAAGAGGGTAAAGAGGGGATAAGTGGTGATGGAAGGAAACTTAACTTTGGGTGGTCAGCACACAATACAATGTAAAAATGATATATTATAGAATTGTATACTTGAAACCTATATAATTTTATTAACCAAAGCCACCCCAATAAGTTCAATAAAAATAAAGAAAAAGAAAAAATTAAAAATATAAAGAAAAAAATAAAAATTAACTCCAGAGGCCTCTGACCTATTTTAAGGCTGTCTTTATTGCAAAAGGAATCTCTTCAGTGACTCTAAGAATAAAGCTGAGAGACGGTGTTTGAAGTTCTGCCATATGGTATAACATATGTACAGTTGCTATACATGCCTTGAATAGATATCAACATAAAGACACTCTTTATATACAATGTATCATCATACATAAACCTTTCAAATGAAGTCCAGAATATGTGTGTGCATGCATATAATTATAGGAAGACATATGCATAAATGTGCATATGTATGTACAGTTAGATTCTCAAATATCTGACTATACAACCAGAAATTGTTTTCATGGGGACTTAAAATATTGGGAGATGCCTGCCTTGACAACTCTACAAACCTACTTTTGAATTAATTTATTTATTAAAAAATATTTTTTGAAAATCTATTATGTACCACATTGAATAGTGTTGATTAGCATCACACACACTGTAAAGGAGATGATGTTTTGTAACAAAAAGAATGTGTCACCTTCTGTAAAAGATTTTTAGAAAGAAATGGCTGAGCCATATTTCCTAAATTCTCATTAACAGCCTTCCTTAGCAAGTGTTAGTCCCATGGTTAAGAATTGTTAATGGAGATTTTAAAAAGTTATCTCTTTTTGTTTGCACTTTTTATGTAACTGTGAAAAGGATAAAAAAAAAACACTTCTAATTTAGTTATGTCTTTAAGCTTCCTCTTCCAAGTACTCCCTGTATTCAATTAAAACTGTAAAGAATTAAAGTTACAGAGAGAGAAAGAAAGAGAGGGAGAGAAAGAGAAAGAGAGAGAGAGAGAGAGAGAGAGAGAGAGAGAGAGAGAGAGAGAGAGAACACCACACACTTCACAATAACTACTAAGAGATGATGAAGTTAAAGGGGGAGCAAAGTTCTTAAAAGAACTGAAAGGATCTGTGAAGTATCTTCAACACCTTCAGAACCCATCTGGTCTTTCCTGGTGCTAACTTGCACCTAACCACTTAGCTATATTTTTAAAATATATTTTATTGATTTCAGAGAGAAAGGAAGAGTGGGAGAGAGAGAGAAACATACATGATGAGAGAGAATCATCAATTGGCTGCGTCCTGCATGCCCCCTACTGGGGATCAAGCCTGCAACCCAGGCATGGGTGCTGACCAGGAATAGAACTATGACCTCTTGTTTCATAGGTCGACACTCAACTACTGAGCGATGCCAGGCAAGCACCACTAAGCTATTTGTTTTCCTCTTTCCCCTTTCATCTATCTAGCACTTCTTTCTCTCATTGTTGTCCTTCCCTGCCTATTTATTTTCCTCTGGCCTTTACTTGTTTATAATTTCTCTGCTTCATTATACTAAAGAACCATTCCCCATGTAGCACCTAAAAATCTTAATATACAGACACTCTATGACATAATTCCATAGCCAATAAATGCCTAAAATCTTGGAGAATCGTGGCAGAAATAAAATGTCAGTGTGAAGGCAACAGATTCAAATTTTAAGGAGCATCAGAAGTCCAGATGTTACTCTAATCATTATATTTGCTTGAAATAATTCTACCACACACAGGTCATTGTGATAGGGCATCTGTAAAACTCTCCAAGGTAGATTCTAGTAGCTTTCCTCTCATGAGATGCATTCTTTCTCTTAAATATATGAAATCACAAGTGTGAATGAATAAAAATGAGAGCACATTTTTCTTGAGAAATAATAATAATCAACTAGCAAGACAAAAAAGTCATATATATCACATATTTCAAATAACAAATGATTTAATATCACAACATATTATAAAGAAAAACTTTCAAGTCTATTACATTTTCAAATAGTCAAGTCCAATTTGTTTCCCAACGATTTAAGCGCTGTCTTTGCTTCTTATTAACCACAAGATACTTATTATTAAATTACTATTCCTTGTGATTTGTGGTGCAGATCCTCTAGTGAGTACTATGTGTTCTCCCAGTGTGGTAGTTTAGAGTGGGTACTCATTACACATTAATTTGATCACTCTCTGCCATTATTGGGCCATGCAAGTACAGTCTCATGTCTCTCCAACAACATGTTAATTATTTCTTCAGTGAGAGTTGTTGTTGCCAATAGTTATACTTGAGGCCAAAGACACAACACTAAAGAACACTTCCATGCTATTCCTCGAGTCCAAGAACATAGTGGAACTTGCACGTACACCGAATTATCTGCCAAAAAGTCTTCCAAATCACTGAAGCTAAAGGCTTTGACTTTGTTGATTAATGTTAGTCAAAGGTAGCTCTGTAAGATTTTTCTGAAGCAGCATTTTAATTTCTCCAAGCTGGGCAATAAGACTTAACAACAGCAGTGGAAGAATAATAGCCACATTTATGGAGCAAATCTATATGCTTGGAAATGTGTTCTATGGACATGATTTTATTTTATTTTAATTTTTATGGTGACACATGAGGGAGATGGTATTTCATTACTTTACTAATGAGTAAATAGCCCCTGGGAGCTAAAGCAACATGTGCAAACCATACAACTTGTAAATGGAAAAGTTGGGATTTCATCCCAATTTTATATGATTCCAATTCTATGTCCTTAGACAAAAGAATATATTGCTTTTCCTTCCAGACAGTTCTTCTTGCTGACTCCATTTCTATAAAGTTCTTAAACATTCTAAAAAAAAAAGTTTAAAGTCTTGGATTCTCTTTTTATTTTTTCCTTTCTCCTTACCACGGCCAAGTTGTTGCCAAATTTATTGCTGATTCTATTTTAAATATTTGGTACAGCTGTCTCATCTTTTCTGTTTACTGCCACTACCCTGTTGAGATCCTCCTTCCTTTCAATAGTACCTTAACTCTTGTTTCCCCCTTTTAATTTCCCTTCATTCTATCTCAGGGTTCCTCAGCCTCAGCACCGATGACAATCTCTGCTGTAAAGGCTTTGTAGGACTTTTAGCAGCATCCTAGATTCTACTCACTAGATTCTATTCCCTCTTCCCATCCAATTGTGACAACCAAATGTTTCTTTAGACCTTGACAAATGTCCCTGAGGGGCAAAATCACCTTCAGTTGAGAACCACTAATCTTCACTAATAGTTAAGCATCCATACTTTGAGTGTTACTCCCTGGTTCAACATGTTTCAGGACAGATGTTTTAGATTTACCTTTCTTAACTTTTTGTTCATCCTTTGCTCCAACGAAACTATCCCAATTGCTGTTACTTAGATATAACCTGTCTTCATGCTCTTGCCTACCGAATTCTTCTACCTCAATGCACATTCTTCCTATAATTCCATCCATCCTCCAAGGTCTATCTCAAAAGCCGCCTCCCAGAGAGACTTCTGTGCTAACCCCAGCCAGAAATGATGGCTTCTTTTTCTGTGCTGCCTCCATTAGGGCCTGGGTTTGTCTCTAAGGATACTGAATTGATAGCAGCATTCTTTGAATTGTAACTACCTGTACCCATCTCCTTCCCTACTTCACTGTTAACTACTCAGGAATAATAGTCATGCCTCAGTCACAGTTTATAATCTTAGCAATGCCTCGTACCTATTAAGAGTATAATAAATATTTGTGAGTTAAGTGCTACTAAAAAAAATAAATCCTCCTAATGCCTACACTAGAAGCATACATCCAATGTCAGGAGACCTCTTTTAGTCCAGTACACACAGCAGAGAGATACGTAGTATGAAAATGCCAGCGCACAGTGTCCAGTTACACAAGTTCCTGGATTCCAAGTCAACTGGAATGTGTGCCCCCAAATTTGTCAGTGGCATCACCAAACTGTATAAGAAACAAGAACAGTCACCATGTCAGGACTGGAAATTACAAGATAGCTCATTGGTGCTGGGGGTGCTACCAGGATGAGTGGGAGAAAGCAGGTGGGAATCATGAGCAAGGGAGCTGGAGAGAGCTGCCTATCACACAAGGAGGTGAGATGTGGCCTCTGGCTGCGGAGGCAGACATTGGACAAGATATGCATTTTGTACAAGCTCCATTATGTTTCACCAAGCCAGAGGTTGGACTAATGAACATTTCTCTGGTTTGACATAAATCTGAATTACTAGAATTCCTATCAATCTGCACCCAAAAATGATGGAACGTGTAAGCAGTCATTGTTTACATCCTTCAGGCCAATGATTTAATACTATAAACAAGGTGAGGGAGACTTTAAAAAATGTCCTTAAGATCATTAGATCATTTAGTATCCTAAAGACACTTGGGCAGGCAAACTTTAAAAGCTGCTACATATAGCTGGTACACAAGGTATATGCTACAAATCAGATGGTTTTATCATGCAGAAGAGCACAAAAATGGTAAACATGCAAAACCAATGCCCTCTCAGGGTTTAAATAGAAAAGTGACATTTCACAATGTGCTGCACAAGTCCACCAGGTTGGCTGCAAACCAATCCAAAACACATCCAGTACTTCATTCCAGAAAGTCTTGATGAGCAGCAACACACATTTAATAAACTTCCCATCAAATATATTCCCTGAACGTGACTGTTGGCACAGCATGCCCGGTGCCAGCTTGACAGGGAACTGCGGGGTTGGGTGGTTTCCAGCCTCCTCTCAGGACTGAATCTTACAGCTGTCCCAATCGCCCTTTCAGCGGAGTATGGGTTCCAGTTGCTATAAGATTGAAATCTGTCTCATTGGTGGTGAGTTGGAAAGAACAAGTGGATTGAATTCAGGGTTTTGCATTTTAAATTGTATTTTGAATGAATGTAATGCACACCGATAATTTTAGAACGGAATAGTGCTTCTCTGAGCCAAGCTCCCAAGAAGAGACAGTTGCTTATCTTCATTCTTGTCATACGCTTCTCCTCCCTCAGCCTCCCTTCTTCTCCACCCACCATGTTCATTTGTGACAGCTGATTTCTTTTGAAGCACATTCTCTTACCCATACTGTATGCTCTTTTATTTAGGAATTTTTACACATCCTTCACATCTTCTATGCAGCTCCAGTCAGCAAGCACTAAGTCCTAAACACGCCTTTGCACTTCATGGCTATTCCTTTATCACAGACATTTTCTGTCACCTCAAGGAAGACCTGAATAATTTTTATTATTGAAATCTGAATTTTTTTCCCTTCCAAGCAGATGGAGAATGTGTAAATGTGTCTAAAGACTTAGAATAGCATTAAATCTGTTGTTTGTTTGTTTGTTTGTTTACCTTCCTCCAAAGCTCTGGGAATCAGAGTATTTCTCTGGCACACATTAAACCCAAGTGGGGAGAATAATAGCAATGATTTCCCAACTTCTAGAGCATGTTACCAAGTCTCCCTGACACACAGACTTTTGTTTGGCAAGACAGATTGATTCTCAAGTCATCCATGGGTGGAATTACATTATCCCATTATATATCGATTGAAAGATGTGAAGCTTTAATTGTTGCTGTTTGTCAGGGCCCTTTGCCAGGAGATGTGTGGGAAATAATGCTGCACAGAGAGCCCCTACCCACCCACCTGCTACACTCACAGGCTCCTCCAGAAATTGATTTGGTGGGTATTCAAATGCATTTCCCAGACTAATCAGACTACCTTGGGTGGTTAGGTTCCCAGGACAGATCATGAAAGCCCAATTAACCCTTAAGATAAGAGGATATTCCTTCATTTTTATTTTATACTTCTCATACCCAGACTATTACTTGTTCACATGATACCTACAGACACACAATTCAAACACATCTCTTGCTATTTTACACATCCAAGACTTTTAGTAATCCTATTCTCATTGATATGAACATTTTCCCCTTATCTCTTCATGGAAGGAACTCTTGTACATCACTTTGGTTCTCATACAATCCCTCCATAGCCCATCCACCTTCCAACAGAAGGTAGTTCTCCGGGTTCCATCACTGCCCAGGCATACTCAGTGCCACAGTGCAGTGCTTACAACATTGAACTCACCTACATTATTAGTCTTCTATTTGTTTTACTAGACTTAAGTTCTATGAAGGCTTGGTCACCACTGTGCCCAAAGAGTAGTAGTTATTCAATAAATTTTATAAACAGTAACTTAATTGGCAGTTATACAACTTCTGTCCCCACGAATCCTCCTCCAGCACATTGTGTTCCTCTCTTCCTGCCAGACACAACCAGTGAGGCTCTGTGACAGCTTCAAATTTACTTCTGAAAGAATCCGAGTCATTATCAATAAAGAAGTTTTTAGCTGTGCAGCCAGCTTCGGGAAATCCGGTGTCATGGGAGATGGGAGGCAAAGAAGAGATTGCTTGGAAAATTCAGAGGCAGCAGAAGCATGTACTCTGACAGGGTAGCTGGCAGACTAAGATCAGAGAGATTTAGGGAAATCTAAAAGTACCAGAAATGCAGGAAAGCTGCCACCCCAAATCTCAGCTGCTTGTGGCATAGAAATGGATGATTCTCAAGAGAATGCTGTCCTCTCAGTGCCCTCTGCCATGTGCCAGTGCCAGGCACTTCCTGCTCCAGAAAATAATGCCTTTTCCTCTCCTACCTCCCAAATTTCACAGAAGTGTTTCTCAATGGGGAATCTAAACAGAATTATGAGGGTGGGTTTGTTACTGAGAGACAAGAGACAATATCTGGCATAATGGTAGAGGGACTAAAAAGTTATTCGTTAAGTGAATAAGTTAATGAATAATTAAATGAAAAGATTCATGGATGGATGGGTGGATAGATGGATATTTTCTCACAGAATAAGCCACTAATATCCAGAGGTAGAGGTAATGAAGTCAAGTGTCAGGCAAAGATTAGACTAGGAAAGCAATAAGGCCCTTCTGCCAGACCCTCAGGTCTGTGGGTCTCATGTTGAAATGGATCAGACTCACCAGGCCAGAGCTCTCTGTTGCTTAGTTCAGGGAATTGAATCTCTACTTTTAGAATTTTAGGTATCTTCTAGTCTGTGGTGAGAGTTTTAAGGAGGCAATTAAGAGTCCTTCCAGAACCCCTAACCCTTGCCGTAATGTCTACTACCTCATTTCACCTATTAATAAAGAGTACTCGTCTACTATAGCAGGGCACATGCATGTCTGTGAGCAAATGCACATGTGTGCACACATGCACAGTTCTCCATTTATACTTTCTCTAGAAATTAGTCCTAATTTTAAAGTTTATAAGAAATTGTCATCTCACATTAGACACAGTTTAACCTTTGTTAGGTACAATTATCCACAATGTTTAATAAACTTTATGGATACATTATAATGGAAAGAATAGGACCCCACTTGTTGGAGACTAGGGTCTCAAACACCAGTTATTACAATGACTTCCTGAATGACAACATACATTTTCCACCTCTTAAACCAAACATGTCAAACTTAAAGGCTAACACAGGTCAAATAAACAAGGTTCAAGTCTATGTGGGCCACAAAAAAACAAAAGCTTCAATTTTCATAGAAACATAGGTTTATTTCGATAGACACATGCTGAATACAAAGGGCTGAAATAAATTTAGAACATTTTAATAAAAATTAATATTTTTCCTTGAACATTAACTTACCAGACACTGAATAACTGCACAAATTAATAAGCATAATGCAAATAAACCTACTTTTCTTGTTCTCTGAAAGTGAAATATTTCCTGTTGTGCACACCAAACAAGTCAGTACAAGACTAATGACATGGCAATTGGCTGCTAAAATATTTGCAGCCAGTGTTAGTGGAAATGGTGTGCCTGTGTGTAAGGTGCATAAGGAAAATGAATGCAACATGATTATAGTAATCTGTCATTAGTGAACCTTGTACTTCGTTATTAATAATTTATAATAATAAAAGTGTAATATGCTAATTAGACTGGATGTCCTTCTGGTCAACCTTCTGGATGAAGCCTGGGCTGCAAGGAAAGAGCAGGGCCCAGGTGCCTGCTGGTGGCCAGAGGGAAGCCTTGGTCCCAGGTGCCAGAGGGTAGCCAGTGCCGGCAGCCAGGGGAGGGAAGGCCTACTCTTGCACGAATTTCGTGCATTGGGCCTCTAGTTATGTATAACAGGATACTGTAAAAATTAAGTTACAAAATTTGTATTAAGACATTTCTTACATACCGTTATATTGGCTGGGCCACAAAAATATTCATTGTGGGCGACATGCGGCCTGCAAGCCATGAGTTTGACATGCTTGTCTTAGACCAACAGTTTCTTAATTTGAAAATTGAGAGCTTTGAAATGTATAATCTCTGGTGCTGCTTCAAGGTCTCCAGAGTTATGGTTCTATATTTTGTTACCTGTATAAAAATGTGACCGTTAGTCATAAGTGACATTAGCCTTGCTTCAATATTGTTGCACAATCTCCTAATTCTTACTAACCACTCATGCTTCCATGTTGGGATTTTGTGGTTGGATTATAACCAAAAGGTTATTAAAGCTTCCTTTGGCAATGTTCTTGGCCTCTAAAGAGTTCTTAAAAGAAAAATGTATTAATTTGTCACTAAAGAGAACTAACTAAAAGATTACAAATTTCTGGCTAGTCTGCATGGCTCAGTGATTGACTTGTGAACCAGGAGTCACTATTCAATTCCTGGTCGGGGCACATGCCCAGGTTGTGGGCTTGATCCCCAAAAAGGGGTGTGCAGGAGGCAGCCAATAGGTGATTGATTTCTCTCATCATTGATGTTTCTATCTCTTTCTCCTTCTCCCTTCCTCTCTGAAATCAATAAAAATATATTTAAAAAATAAAAGCAGAACAAAGTATCACATCTTTAAAAAAATGATTGCAAATTTCTATCTTCACCTCCCCTCTCATCACTGGACTTGGGGTGGCAATAGGAATTATTAGAATGATATTAATATGGTGTTTGGTCAGGGATCAACAGCATATACATACTGCCTTTGCTCAGGACTTTCTCCTGTAGGGCCCCAGCCAGAGGTAGAAAGTTAATATCTCCTTCCCACAGGCCCATTGTTCCAATCCATGGCATATAGGCAACCCCCAAGGGCTTACAGTCTCCACGCAGGACCCAATGTGTACTTGAATCTCTGGGTGGAGAGCATCAGGGTATAGGAGGGTGGGAAGGGCTTGAGGGGGCCAGAGGGAAGGGAACAGACAACCCTTCCCAGGAAGGAAAGAGAAAGCTAGAAGAGGGATTACATATGAGCCATGCCTTCAGGCCTTAAGCACATGCTCCATTGTGCCACTGGACTTCACTGACACAATATCAATTTAAATATAAAATTATTAAGAATTTCAAGCCAGCAGAGGGCTTGTGACTGCATTGATTGATTGCCCATGAAGCTGCTATTATCTTGTAACATCTCAAACTTCCTGGGCAAGGTTACTATTCCTTCCATCACAAAAGCTGCAATGTGTCTGGCAGGAGACAACTGCTCTCTGCAGACCACAATGGGATGGGCTGCTGAGCTCTGAACAGGAAAATTCTACCAACCTGGTTTTTTTAAACACATTTTTGTTGATTTCAGAGAGGAAAGGAAAGAGAGAGAGAGAGAGAGGAACATCAATGATGAGAGAGAAGACTGATCAGCTGCCTCCTGCACTCCCCACACTGGGGATTGAGCCCCGAACCCAGCATGTGCCTTAACCGGGAATCAAACCATGACTTTCGGTTCATAGGTTGATGCTCAACTACTGACCCACACTGGCTGGACAGCCTGGCATTCTTAGTCTCTCAGGGTAAGTTTCTTTGACTTCCTGCAAAGCCTTACCTTGATTCCTGCTGGCAAGTCCTTTCTCTGCAGGGTAGGTTCTGGGGAGGCCAATAAAAGGAACATGGGCTTTGGAGTCAGGAGACCTGGATTCAAATATGATGATGGAACCGGCTGGCGTGGCTCAGTGGTTGAGTGTCAACCTATGATCCAGGAGGTGATGGTTTGACTCTTGGTCAGGGCACATGCCTGGGTTGTGGGCTTGATCCCAGTTGGAGGCGTGCCAGAGGCAGCTGATCAGTGATTCTCTCTCATCATTGATGTTTCTGTCTCTCTCTCTCTCCCTCTTCCTTATTCTCTGAAATCAATAAAAATCTGACCATGGTCACCTAGGTACAAACAATTTGACCTCTTTGAGTCTCAAATGTTAAATGTGGATACTATTACCTCCCTTAGAGCTTATATCATAAAGTGCCTGAAATAGTACAGTCGTGTGGTATCTGCTTTGGGTGGCAGCAACTTTCACCAGCAGGGATTTTGCATAAGGACTTTCAGCATCATTTCCCACAGCCGATGTCAACTGTCAAGAGCCTGATCTTACCCCAAAATGGCTCTCTGGGGCTTTCAGCAGCTACATCATCAGCAGTACTCAGCTATGCCCAGTGCCTCCCTTGTTCTGGGTTCCCTGGTGCCTCCTGCACCTCTGGAAACCTCTAGGCAGATGGAAAACCCAAGTTCCTCCTTGTGTCAGTCCTCTGGCTCTCGTTGAGCCCTGGAAGAGCAGTGACAAGGTGGCATCACCCCTCAAGGACCTGATGAGAGAGCCCCAGAGTGATATTCAGAGAGGATGAAAGTCCATGTGGTACCACACATCTGGCTCCTTCCTCTCACTGCGATGAATTTGGTGCAGGACCTGAGTCTTCTGAGTGTCACAGCTCAGGCGAATTTCTAGTCTCCACCAGGCTCTTTCCCCAAAGGATGGGTGCCAATTATACCCATCTAAAAGGGTCTGAATTCTGTATTTTACAAACTGGGAATGTGGCAAAAGTCCCAAATCCCTCTTTGCATAAAGCTCCAAAGGACTCAAGAATATATGCCAATGAAACTCCCAAAAGAATCTCTGTTATACTGCCTCCCCCTTGAGATAGATAGATATGCAAACTCAGTTTTAATAGTGCCTTAGGTTAGATTCTTGTGAATATATATACATATATATATATATATTGCTTATCTCTTCACAGTCAGGTTTCAAACCCCTGGGGGACTGTTCTGGTAGGCATCCTTGCCATGTAGGAGCTCAACAATGCTTACTGGTCTGGTTTATGTAGGCCAAGGCTGTGAAGTGCTCCTTATCTGAAGGACAGGCTTCACGTTAGAGCCACGCTTGTGTTTAAAAAGGGTCTACCATCATGGATTTGCTATTGGGCATTTGGACCTGGGCCCTTTGTACCACAGCATATCCAAGTTTAAAGTGCTTAGGAATCACTTGGCAATCCTGTTAAAATGCAGATCCTTACTCAGTAATTCTAGGATGGAGCCAGAGTTTCTGCTTTCCTAATAGGCTCATAGTCTGAGGACCATGCCCTTAGTCGGAGGACCATAACTTGAGAAGCAAGGAATTCAACAATGCTCATTTTACGGGGGGAAAATAGAGGCACTAAGAGGTGCCGAGCACAAGAGAGAGGCCTTACTTCTCACTCTTTGGCTCTCACTGTGCTTGCTGAGCTGGAGGGCCCTTTAGATGAGGTTTTTGGCCCTTTTCTCTCCTCACTCCTTCACTCGGGCTGTTTTCTTTGGCTCTGCAGACCCTACTTCAGAGCTGGAGACTCAGGGCCAAAAGTCAACATTTTCATGACAGTCCCGCTGGAGCCCCACCAGAGTTCAGAGCGAGGTTGAATTTGCTCTGATCGGGCTGCTGACAATCGCTTTTGGGTGCCCCAACTCCCAGACTTAAAGATGGAAACATAATACCTCCTCTGAGGAAGTGCTTTTATTGAGTCCATGAAAAAGAGAGCAGGCCGTGTGCTGTGTCTAATTTCAGCTCTACTCCCTCCATGTGGCATGCCTGCAAGGCAGCAGTGCTCCTGGCTGGGTGATAGCAGAAATGTGGCAGGAGTTAGAAAAAAATTGGAACTTGTGTAATAGCAGAAAGCTATTTAAAGCAGCACAAATGCTTACAGCGGGTCTGTGCTTCTTTTGATATTAACAAGGATTCTTAAATGATGAGATGACTTGTTTAAAAAAGAAACATAGTCAAAAGCCTCCCTCTTTCTTAGCCTTCTTCACCTCACTTAAAAATACACTTATTGACAACATGATAGTTGGCACAGAGATCAGGGAGATCTACATCGGCTTCGTTTTAAAGCTGCAAACTAAGGTTCAAAGCAGAGAAGCAAAATGGATAGTAATAACGCAGTCTTTAGAATGTCTCCTAACAAAGTGATGGAATTGAAGGCATTCCCTAGGATTGTTTTAATAAAATTCTGAAACTTTATTCTTTTAGTTGCTAGAGGAAATTTTCTTCCCTATCAGGAGCAACAATGATTGGCCCTATATGTTTAATAGAGTTTTGTGGAGATTTTACCTCCAGGGAGCCCCAGGGAAGAGCACTTTATTTAAAAGTGCAGTCAAAGCAGTTTGCAAAGAAATGATGATTCAATACTAAATTCAAAATAGAGTCATTCTGAATATTCTATGTACGTAAACCTAGATAAAAAGAAATGTTAATGCTTAATTATTCCACCATTTAACTCAGAACTTTTAATTTGAATCAACGATACAGCCCACATTGAGTAAGTAGGATACAGCAAAGGGAGCTAGCAAAAGGAAAGGTAGATTTATTCACTAATATTTTTTTTTAACTAAAGGCCCAGTGCACAAAATTCGTGCACTGAAGGAGGGGGGGTGTCCCTCAGCCCAGCCTGCACACTCTCCATCTGGGACCCCTTGGGGGATGTCGGACATCCCTCCCACAATCTGGGACTGCTGGCTCCTAACCACTTGCCTGCTTGCCTACCTGATTGCCCCTAACCGCTTCTACCTGTTAGCCTGCTTGCCCCTAACCACTCTCCTGCTGTCCTGATTGACACCTAACTGCTCTGCTGCCAGCCTGATCACCCCCAACTGCCCTCTTCTGCTGGCCTGATCACCCACAGCTGCCCTTCCCTGCTGGCCATCTTTAGTAACCATCTTGTCATGGCCATCTTGTGAAAATGTGTGGGCAGCCATCTTGTGATGATGTGGGGGTGGCCATCTTGTACTTAAGATTATATACCTCCTCTTTCTTCTTAGCTCACTTACCAGCTGAATTTCACCAGTATAACCATAAGAGAGAGCTTCCACTTCTGCGTGGTGCAAATCTTTAAAAAAATAAATCAAGAGAGGACATACATTTTCACAGCACCATAACAGGTGCTTGGGGATTCATACATCTTGCCTAGTTCAGACTCTATATTTGAGTGGTGGTCCTTTTTTTTCAACAATAATTTGTAATCAATGAACACTTTACTGGAACAGAAAAAAAAATTTACATTGACTGGACAACCACAAAAAGAATTATAGGGTATTTTGCTACCTGTGAGTAAATAAATATACTTTTGGCATTCCTGGATATCTGATCCATTAAATGAGCCAACACAACCATCCGCCCTGCTGTTTTTTACAGTTTAAATAAATTCTAGAAACCTATTACAGCACTCAAGGGTGAGTGCTTCTGTGGTTTAAGCTTCAGGAAATATTATCATGTAGCATAAAGTGCAGCAAATGAGATGTCAGGAGACAGGGCCTCCTCTCCTGATCCACCCCTTACAGTTGGTGTGACCCTAGGCACATCTCTTTGCATTTCTCAACTGAAGTTTTCTTATCTGAAAAGAAAGAAATTTCATTCTTGTATTCAACAATATGTATGGAGCTCCCTTTGCACCAAGCATTTTTGTGTTCTGGGACACTTTAGTGAACAGAAAAAGCATGAACCCTATTCCATGTTATTCTAAATTCTAGACTCTAGAATCTATGGTCTAGAGATAATCTATATGTATTTTTTTCCATAACTGAGACTCAGTGTTTCATTATTTCCAGATCTTGTCAAGAGGTAAGAACTTGAAGTGGCAGCAATTCAGGTGGAGACAGTTGTTTTAGTAATTTTATATTTTTGTTGCTTTTCTCCAGCTTTGCAATTGGCAGCATGAGACTATCGAGGCACAGGTATATAGCAAAAAAACAAAGACAGGAAAAGTGTCTGCGTGTGTGTGTGTGTGTGTGTACTTGTGAGGATGATGTGTTTTCACTCAGTTTCTTTCTATATCCTGACTCACGTAAGGCCCTTCAGACATTGCTGCTCTTAACCTGGCCTCTTCTAACCTGAGCAGTGGATGAGGATTGCCATTTAGTATGTGTAAAAGAGCAAGTAGCTATTTCAATATGACACTGAGAAGGAGACTTAGAAAAAGTTCCCAATGTCACAGCAAGTTTTCTTTCATTTAGACTACTCTTTCTCATACTAGTCAGCAGAACAAAATAAACTTGGTTTTATGTCTAAAAAAAAAATGAAATAGCAAATAGAAATAATGTTGGTACCTTGAACTGGTACCAACAAACTTTGTGAAGTAAGAGATTTCATTCAATTCAACCAATAATTAGTCTTTTCATAGTTGTATACCAGATACTATGCTGAGGGCTCAGATGTAAAGAAGAAATTGATCAAAGTCCTTCTACTTATAAATTATCTGATTGGAGTGGAGAGATGTGAATCAGTCAGACTATGATCTAATATTTGAAATAAATAAATAAGTATTAAAGGTGCTATGGTATAGGAAAAACAAAACAATTCATATTGAGAGAGTCAGAGGATGTGTCAGAACTGGATGCTTGTGCCACAGCCCTAATGGCTGATGAGATTAGTTACACTTCATGGGCCACCAGTCCAGGGCCTGGACCAGACTGACCACCCCGAGGCAACAACTCTGAGAACTGAGATCAGTGTGAGTGCAAAGTTCCTTTGCCTGAGCTGCAGACTCACTGTGTATAATTCCCCCCCACACTTTATACACAGACATCATTTTAGGAGATGCAGGAAGGGGAGCAGAAATCTAAAAGGCTGAATTGACCCCAAAGATACTGACGAAAATAAATTATTTCAAACCACAAGATAAACTGAAATCCATTAACTGTCAAGTTAAAGTATTCCAGCACCTCTGCTACCAGGTGAGGGCAGATTTTATGAAAAAAAAAAAGAATGAATTATGAAAAATAAAGAAGCCGAATGTTCTCAATGCATCTGAATCACCTTTGTTGCAGGGTAAAACCTGTTTTATCTCCTCTGCCACCTCTTAAAGGCACCCAAAATTAAATATGCCCAAAGTAGAAATCATGGATAGTTCCCATCCACCAACTGCACCCTTTTACATTATTTTCTATACCACTGGCACCACCATCCACCCAAATTTAAAATCCAAAACCCTAGGAATCACTTTTCCCTTCATATTAAATCTATCCCCTACTGACAATGAATGTATTTACCAAGTATATATTGAATTTTTCCATTTTATCTCTCTCTCTAGAACCACTATGCTCTCTCTCTCTGGCATTTGTCTATCTCTCTTTTCCATACTCCAGTCAGAGACAGCACTGAAAATGCAAGTGATCACCACCCACCACCATGTAACCCTCCCCATTTGCCTCAGCCTATTGATTACATTGGTAATGAGGTTTAGAAAGTGCTTCGTGGTTTGTCTCCTGCCCCCTTTGCAGTCAGTACTGCTTCCTCCAGGCCCTGTGCACTCAGCCTTCCTTCAACCTCTCTTTTGGGTCTACTCCATCACACTTCATTTTGGATCTTACTGTGAAACTTCTTCCCACTCTACCTCTTTTTCCTGATTAATTCTTACCCCTCTTTGAGATCCCAGCTTCCTCAGAGAAGCTTCTGGCTCCTGAAGCACTGTCAGAATATTGTCTGCTATATGTCTTCACACTGTGAATATTCTTAACCTTCCTTGCCTACCATTTGTATCAATCTATAATTATACATCTCCATGGGATAGGCAGGGTCACATCTGACTTTGCATCCCAGGCCATAGATGCCACTCAATAAACTGAGAGTGACTGAATATATTTATTCTCTGTCTCTAGTGTATGGACTTTTCCTGAGGTTGTCTCTTTCACCTCTCTAGTATAAAACAGGTTTTGAAAAATCCTTGCTAGATACTTTTTCCTCTTCTCTTCTCTTCTCTTCTCTTCTCTTCTCTTCTCTTCTCTTCTCTTCTCTTCTCTTCTCTTCTCTTCTCTTCTCTTTCCTC
>PVJC01005438.1:22458-59158 GCA_004026665.1 Murina feae | reverse complement strand
AAGGCCATAGGGACTTGCGTAAAGTTCTAGAGTCGTGGTCTCTCATTTGACCCAGTGCTCCTGAGGTACCTGGACACATGCTTCTTTCTCTCGAAGCTCAGGGAGGATGTATGTGGCAAAGAAGGACAAAGAGCAAGAGTGTAGAAATTCCTGCCTGAAACAGTGAGTGTTTAAGGGTGCCAGTGGGACCTCAAAACAATGATCCCAGATAAGATGGAGTTACTACAATGTGTTAAAGGGCCAGAAGGTTGAGAACCACTGGGCTAGGGGCTTGGTGTAGAAGGCCTCTTGACAGCCACCACCCCTCCCCCAGACCCAGAAACCTGTCGTGATCCCAAGATAAAAAACCCCACTGATGTTGGGCATAAAATACCTCCTCACCCTATTGGGTCTTGTCGGCCAATGAGACAGTGTCCCTCATGGAATGCTGCCGACATTCTATGGTGGGCATTTGGGTGCTTGCTCCTTCAGAATGAGAATTGATTGAAGGCAGGACTTCATTCTGGTGTAGTGTTTACTCTGGCATACCGTTTATTCTCGCATGCTGTTGATTCCCAGCTCATTATTATCATGTAATCAACCATCACCTGGTTGCCAGTAGCAAGTCGGCTTCTCTGTATCTTGTTAGAAGATAGTTTTGGAGAGGTTTTCATCCAATTCTCACCCACAGAGAACCCAGAGCGAGTGGGGCAGCATGACTGTCCCATGGAGGTTCCGATGACATACCCCTCAGGAGAAAGGGACTTCACTATACTAGAAACTATACAGGTGACGGTTCATGTGTAGGCAGCTCACCTTCTAAGCTCACAGAAGTCTCCTGAGCAAAAGGCTGTTTTATTTCCGGCAACATGGCTAGCAATGACTTTGAGGAGCAGTTCAAATGGTTAGCTGTCTCCAGTCATCAGCTTCTTGGCCCAAACTCCTCAGGGCATGAAACAAGCCCTTCTCTCTCTGCTTCCCCGGCATCTGAGGGGTCATGTGCATCATCAACAGTCAATCAAACCTCTGTAAGTCACTTAGAGCCACACTTCCAACTTGCTTCTTAAACAACTCTCCCCGAGAATGCCTGCCCCTTATAAGCAAGTGGGGCGGGTGCAAATGCTAAACTCCATGATATAGTTATTGGCTATAAAATGTCATAGTTTTAAAGCCAATCATAGCGAAGTTCCTTAGAGACCTTAATCATATGGTTGGTGACATTCAGGTCTCTGTTCTCTGTGAGAACTCCCTGATCCAAGTCTCCCCACTGTCTCTGAGCCCAGGCAGAGACATTTCCCCATGCAGTTCAAAGAGCCTGCATCTAGTCAGGCCTGCCCCCTTTCTTCTGCCTCTTCTCCCAAGAATAGATTTCCACCCTTGTTCTTTTTTTAAAATATATTTTTATTGATTTCAGAGAGGAAGAGAGAGGGAAAGAGAAATGGAAACATCAATGAAGATAGAGAATCATTGATCGGCTGCCTCCTGCACATCCCCCACTGGGGACTGAGCCTGCAACCTGGGCATGTGCCCTTCATCGGACTCAAACCCGGGACTCTTCAGTCCACAGGCCAATACTCTATCCACGGAGCCAAACCAGCCAGGGCCCACCCTTCTTTCTAAGCTGAGTTCAGGAGCACCTCTCTCTGGGCTGTTTTCTCTGGTTAGGTCCACCTAATCCTAACACTCTTGCACCAACTTTGCCTAACACTGACAGGCTCTGGTCTCGCTGCTCTGTTAATTCCCCTCTGCCACATGTGATTTTGCGCATGTTCCTGCCTGTCGTCACAACTGGGTCATGCATGCTGTGACCCCACCCGCACAGCTGCTCAGTCTTCATCTTACGTATGCTCCTCCCCACCCCCAGGGCCTGTTCACATTCTGCAGAAAGCAGGCACTCTATCTGCACCACTGTGCGGCTGCCACTGTCCCCTCTCCTGGCATGGGAACTGTCTCGCAGTGTCCCCAGGCAGTCTCTTTTGGGGACTGAACCTCTTCAGTTCTCTGTCGTTTTGTTTGTTTGTGTGTTTTTTTTCTTTTCAAAAGAGGTCAATAAGAAGTACAGTTTTGCTTCTGGATGCAAAGACAGTGTTGTTGACAGTGTTTATTCCTCATTCTGTCCCCCTAATCAATAGAATCTCCTTTTCTCCAGTAAGAAAAGCTTTCCAGGGAGTTATCTTCACCCATTCTGGCTGCCGTAACAAAATGCCACAGACTGGGTGACTTATAAACAACAGGAGTTTGTTTCTCACAGTTTTGGAGGCTGGAAATCCCAAATTAGGGTGTCAGCATGGTTGGTGAGGGCCCTCTCCAGGCTGTGGACTGCTCTAGACAGAAGGGCTACCCTAGGCAGGTTGGCTCAGTGGATAGAGTCAGCATGTGGACTAATAGGTCCCAGGTTCAATTACGGTCAAGGGCACAGGCTCGGGTTGTGGGCTTGAACCCCAGTAGGGGGCATGTAGGAGGCAACCAATCAGTGATTCTCTCTCATCATTGATGTTTCTCTCTCTCCCTCTCCCTTCCTCTCTGAAAACAATTATACAAATATATGGTTAGGGAGCTCTGTGGGATCTCTTTTGTAAGAGCACTAATCTCATTCACAAGGGCATCACCCCCATGACCTAATTACCTCCCAGAGACCCCATCTCCTAATGCCATCACCTTGGAGGTTAGGATTTCTACATATGAAGCAGGAGGGGCGGTGGTGCGGGGGGGACAAACATTCAAATTTAGCAGGAAAGAGTAACAGTGGCAGGCTAAGGTGAAGGGACATATAGATCAGCAAATACTTTAAGCCATAGAAATCAAGTCAGAACCATTTCTTCAGTTTCTTGGGGAAAAGAGGAACCAGGGAATAGGAAAGCCACCCACTGCTCCCAGTACCAGGGCTGGAAAGTCAGTTTCAGCCAGCAGAGGGAGCAAGTTCATAAATCAACTTCCTCTGGAGTTGGAATTTGGCTAAGAGTTTTCCTTGGGTTTCCACGTTGGGAGATGTTTAGCTATGGTGAACACTGAAAAAAAATTCTGTCTTAATTCACTGTTGGAGAGAGTATATTGTATATTCCTCTAATCACTGCTACTGCATGCAATCAAATTTAAATTGTTTTAAGTTAATTCTCTGAGGTTCCCTAGGACTAGGATATCTGCAGTGACAAATTTCATCCTCCTTTACAATAGTTATAACCCTTATTTTTGTCAAGTGTTTAATGGAACTGCTTGGAACTTCTGGAATGATTTTAGATAATGAAGGAAATAGCAGGTTTGCGGGCATTCTTATTTTGTTCATGATCTAATAGGACTATGTCTAGGACCTTACAGTTAAGTATCATGCATCTACTGATTTCAGATAAGCTATTCTTAATCGAGTTAAGGAAGTGTCCTTTTATTCCTAAGTAGAGACCTGGTGCACAAAATTCATGGTTGGGTCCGGGCCTGGCTTGTGATCGGGGCCATCTTCCCCAGCTGTCGGCAGTGAGCCCTGCCACCCACCGCCACCCACCCCCAGCACCCCATTCACCATCAGGCAATAGGAGCCTGCCAGCCAGGGGGAGGGATCCAGAGGTTGGCCATTCCTGCCCACTCGCCGCCCCACCCTCCACCACCAGTCGCCCTCTGTGTGTGGGGTGACAGGTGGGGCAGGGGCCTTAGCCTGGGGCCACCCATGTCTGCCACTACCCTCCCACGGTTCCCTGTTACCCATCAGGTGATCGGGGCCTGCAGGCTGGGGGCAGCTCCTGCATTGAGTGTCTGTCCCCTGCTGGTCAGTGCACATTATAGCCACCAGTTGTTCCACCGTTTGGTCCATTTGCATATTACTTTTTTATTATATAGGAGGATTGGTTAAAAAGGAAACAACAAACCAGGAATGGATATTGGATTTTATTAGATTAAATTCGGGAAGTTGTTCTTGTAGTAACAGATTGTGATGCTGGTTGGCATTTGTCAGGCGCTATTTGTCATCTGTCGTTCATAAGAAACAATGAGTTTAAAAGTTGAGCGATAGTAGGCCTTCTAAGTGGACTATTTAAAGTTCTGAGGGCAAAGCAGGATCACTCAGCAGGCACAGCTCTGAGAAAGGGACACACACTGAGCTGGGCAAGAGGAAAAGAGGAACTGGTGGTTGCTGTTTTATTTAAAACTTTTAAGGAAGTTATTCGCTGCCAATAATTAAATAGCTCAGAGGTTAATTTAATCATAAGACTGCCAAACAGGACTCCACTATAGCTGATTAACATCTTTTAAAACAATTTTCTATAGAGACTTCCCTACTTTCCCTACTGATCTGCTTCAGTGAGCTCAGACTTGACCTGCAAGCTCTTTCCAACTTCCCATCTGAGACTTTCTTGCTGAGATACAGCCTATTTTTTTCTCCCAAGCCTTGTTAACACACACACACACACACACACACACACACACACACACAAAGTAATTCTCTACAAAATAAGTATGAGAATTTGTAGGTAACTTGACCCCATTTAAAAAAGCAGACCTTAGAATTCACATGGCCACTTGAGAGTATTCCACGGGCTCAGAGGCAGCAGGGTTCACAAAAGTCCAGAAACTGTGCTTGTGGCATTTCGGGTTGATATTGACATAATCTGTCCCATCATCCACATCTTCATAGTCCAGGGCGGATTCGTTCTCTAGTCCTCCTGTGGCTGGAAAGACCACTTGCGTGTAATTCACATTCTTGGTGGCCTTGGGGGAAAAGAGCAGAGAACTGTAGGTCCAGATTCCTACCATGTCTGGAGGAGGAGGGACCCCAGGACTAAACTCTCATGCAGAGAGGCTTGCCCTGGGCTGGATGAGAAAGAGCCTGGGTCCCGGGCAGCCATGGCTGAGAGCTGGGTCAGGGCAGTGAGGAAGACTGCCAATGCCTGTGTTCCTCCTGCCTGCAGAGGATGAATGGGTGTAAGGGAGAAAGATGTAGAGAATCAATTCAAACGAGGTCAGAACTCAGAGCAGTGGCCCAGTGACTGGGATATAGGGGAGAAGAAGGCTTCCCATTAGCACTCTCATTAAAAAAAGGGGCGGGGGGTGGTGAGCCTGATTTCAGAGAGAAGAAGGGAGAGGGAGAAAGAGATAGAAACATCAATGAGGAGAGAGAATCATTCATTGGCTGCCTCCTGCATACCCCCTACTAGGGATCAAGCCTGTAACTCAGGCATGTGCCCAGACCAGGTATCTAACCTCGACCTCCTGGTACATAGGTCAATACTCAACCACTGAGCCACACTGGCTGGACAGTACTTCCATTTTTACAGCCCACTTGGACCCACTTTGCTTGGATGATCTGTGTGGTTACGGGGCTGTGAGTGAATGCCTAACCACCCTCCTCTGAGGATTCTGCAGTGACTCACAAAGCCCCTCCCTTCTTGCTCCCATCTCTGGAGCTGGGTGGCATGAGTTCTCAGACCCCAGGCTGCATATGGAGGGCTGGGATCGCTAGGAGTGTCCATTACCTGGCTGGTGGGAGGCGAGCGGCCGGCGCTGTCCGAACTGTCAGAGCTCTCTGAGGATGTGTGGCAGTTATCTAGAGAAAAATAGAAACCGTTCTTCTTCCAAAGAAAGCTGGAGGGTGCTAGGAGAGGACAGAGACTGTGGAAGGGAGGACGGGACAAAGACAGAGGCAGAGCCAGCAATGCAAAGGGGAGCGGGGAAGAGAGATAAAGAACCCCTGAGAGGGAAAGAGGGATAGAAGAGAGAGAAGGGATGGGAGAACATGGCCTCGAGTGCAAGTGCTGCTGTTTGTCCAGCTCCCCTGAAGCTAAAGGGGTTATTAATGCGTGGGTGCTGTAAATGCAGACATGCTGAGACAGTGTGCCCCAAGCAAACAGCTCTGGCCTCGGAAGTCATGGGAACAGGTTCTAGGCTAACCTGTCCCTAACTCCAGACAGGTTACATCCTTTTTTGTGCCTGGTTTTGTCCCCCATAAATCAAGAGGATAGGACGATGGTCTCTGAGCTCCCTGGCAACTAAAGGACCTCTCAGTCTGGCCAGGTTCTCTTGTGGCTTCAGGGTCAGGGGTCATGACAAGACCAGTGCCTCTCCCATTCTGTTGAAACTCTGAGTGGCATATTCTGGTCCCAACCTGCCCCGAGGCCATATCTCAGTGCTAGGGAGCCTGAGATCACAGTAGAAGGAGGGAGCAAACCCAAATCAATCCTATATAATAAAAGGGTAATATGCAAATTGACCCTAACAGCAGAATGACTGGGAATGACTGGTCACTATGACACACACTGACCACAAGGGGGCAGATGCTCAATGCAGGAACTGCCCCTGGTGGTCAGTGCACTCCCACAGGGAGAGTCTGCTCAGCCACAAGCCAGGCTGACGGCTGCCAGTACAGCGGTGGTGGTGGGAGCCTCTCCTGCCTCCTCAGCAGCGCTAAGGATGTCCGACTGCAGCTTAGGCCTACTCCCCGCTGGCAAGTGCACATCTCCCAAGGGCTCCCAGCTGCCAGAGAGGTGTCTGACTGCCAGCTTAGACCCAATCGCCCAGGGAGCGGACCTAAGTCGGCAGGTGGACATCCCCCGAGGAGTCCCAGACTGGGAGAGAGCACAGGCCGGGCTGAGAGACCCCCCCCCCCCAAATGCACAAATTTTTGTGCACTGGGCCTCTAGTCAAGAGATAAACCAATGGGGAAAAGTTTGATCTCTGGAGGGTGCTCCCCCAGGGGTCATTGTCATGCTGCAGAAGCAATAATTTCCACTGTGTCAGTAGTGACCTGGTGGGCCTCCTGAGCCCTGAGATAGAAAACAAGAGGGTGGTGAGCCTGTTGGTCCACTTGCCAGAGGCAGACACACATTTGAACCACCAGCAAGACTCCTGTTTACTGATACCCATGAGGATCTAAGACAGAGCCTCTGGGAGAATGGCAGAGTCAGCTTCTGGGACCAGCCAATGACACTGGCCAGATGGCAGGATGCATAGTACCAGCCACGGCTGGATGCAGACAGAGTCAGTCAGAATCTTGGCTTCACCACTAACTGGCCAGGTAAAAGAAAAGATGCCTTAGTATTGCAAAGACAGGAGCAGAAACAGCCCCCGAGCCCCCTCTGCAGTCGTTCACACGTGACCAAACCTAGCAAAGAGCTTAGACCTACGCACACCCAACAAGGTCTTCCCCACCAACGGGATGAATGACTTTCTGGAAAAGATAGAGTAGCGAGGCCTCTACTGGGGTGGGTGGGAGGAATCCGGGCTGGGTTTGGGCGGCAGGGATGGACTTGGGCTGCTGCGGGGAGGCTCTCCAGCTGTCTAGACAGAACACAATGCATTTTATGACCGTGTTTCCCCAGCCCCGTCACTCACTCCCATAATGGGGCTCCCGCCCAGGGGTGCTTCTTTCTGCCCCAGTCTCCTTCGTCTCCTTCGTCTCCGTTGTCTCCTGTGCAGCAGGTGAGTGGTGGTGAGCAGGGCTGGGCCTGGGTGCCCAGAGCCTGGATCTTTTGAGTAACTGTTCATTCTCTTTGGCTAGAGGGAACAGAGCAAGAGTCCAAAGTGAAAGCTCACTGGGGCAGGCACCTCCCTTTTCTGAGCACCACTCTCCTTAGGCAAAATGATCAAAAGGATCCTTTCAAATCTCAGCCTCCTCCACTGTGACGCCCCTCATCTCACTTGGATAAAGAGCCGAATTCCCAACCTTGAAGGCCCTCCATGGTCTCACTCCTTCCTCTCTGGCCTCACCTCCTTCTCTCACACCACCTCCTCCGCTCCAGCCTTCCAGCCTCTGCTCCTGATCTGATGTGCTAAATGATCTTCTGTCTCAGGGCCTTTACAGGTACAGGTCACTTCCTCGCTTTCCTCAAGTTTATAATAAAACTAGAGGCCTGGTGTACAAAATTCATGCACTCGGGGGCGGGGGAGGGGAGTGTCCCTCAGCCCAGCCTGTGCCCTCTCGCAGTCCGGGAGCCCTCGGTGGATGTCCAACTGCTGCAGAGGTGAAAGAGGCTCTCGCCACTGCCACTGCGCTCCCCAGCCATGAGCCTGGCTTTTGGTTGAGCAGAGCTCCCCCTGTGGGAGCGCACTATGAGGGGGCAGCTCCTGCATTGAGCATCTGCCCCCCTGGTGGTCAGTGCATGTAATAGCAACGGGTCATTCCCCCATTTGGTCAATTTGCATATTAGTCTTTTATTATATAGGATAGAATGTCAGCATCTCAGGGATGCTGGCCACTACTCAATCTGTATCTCTTGCCTTGCTTTTTTTTCTCCCTAGCACTTTCCATAGCCTAACCCATGTATTTTACTTATTTTATTTGTTGTCTGTACCCCCAAGGAATGTAAGTTACCTAAGGGCAGGGATTTTTTTTGTTTGTTTCCTGTTGTATTGGATGGATGGATGGATGGATGGATGGATGGATGGAGAAAAGTCCCCATTGCCTTTACTGGAAAACCTTCATGGTATTATCCTGCCCAATCTCCTGCCTTGGCCAACAAAATGTTTTATTTTCCCTGATTGCAATGTCTTCCCAGGACACAGCTTCTCTACTCCCCATTGTGAAGCAGTTCAAGAATTGAAGATGATCTCTATGTCTAACCCAACCATCCTGCCTTCTGTAGCAATTTAAAGCCATTTCTTCACGGTCAGTGCTTTGTGGTGATGAAGAAAACTAGCTAGGCCCAGGTTCAATGAGGCCACCTCACGAGCATTACAGAAGCCTGTGTCTAGGCAGAAGGTCCAGGTAGTGGAAGGACTCTGGGCCGTGATTCCCAACCAGACACAGGTTGGGTCAGAGTGGGGACTACTCGGTCAGGATGAGGGACCATTTGACCAGTGAATCCTCAAGGTTTGCAAGTGATACTCGGGGACTCCAAAGGGAGCTGGCCTTGCTGCAGGCTTGGGAATGGTCCCTGGGGGTAACCAGGAGGGGAGAGGACGCTGAGCCGATTACCTAAGTGTCTGCTGAGCAGGTAGTAGATGGCTGCAAGCAGGCAGGCCTGTAGGACCAGAGACACGACAGCGATCACTAAGCCATGCCAGAGCTGCATATCTCTGTTGAGAAAGGAGAAAGGTCAGAGTGAGAAGTTACAGAGATGTCAATACAGCTGCAAACCCATCTCTGCCCGGAGCCAGAGGCAGCCCTCTGGTGTTGCTTTGTGTCTGCTCCCTGGACAGTAAGGCCTGGGAAGCCAGGGATGGGAGGATGCACCCTGGGAAGCCAGCTGTCGCTGTTAGCCTATGGGACCTCACTCACTGTGTCAGCATGGCCAGCTTCCTGCAGGGCGGCCTAGGGTTGTGAGTGGGGCTCAGGCGCTTCCCGGTGCGGCAGGAAGAGACTTGAGAGGAGCCACCTTGGGTACCTCGTTTCCAAGTAGTGGCGCCAGCAGACCCGTCAGGAGACCTGCAGGAGGCAAGGCAGCTCTGGTCAGAACTCCTGGCCTCATGCGATTCTAGTTGTCCTCAGGCAAGTCTGCTGCTTGGGGCCATTTGTGCTCCTCTCCCAGAGCTCCAAGTGACTGTCCACGGAATGAAACTGCAGAGCTAAGACACTGCAAAGAAAACGCAGGAATGATCCAGATAAAGCAAGAGGGGGGTTTTCAGGAAAAACAATGATCGTGAAGGATCTGGTGACTTGATTAAAGAAGGGCACAGATGTGTTTTAGTGCAGATACTTACTTCTCAAGCAAATGTCAGTACCGGATTGATTTCTGGGGCAGCTGCACAAGGAAGACTGGACTTGACCAGGAGAGCTTGATTGCAGCAAAGAGCTGGAGCTAGGCCAGCATGTCTGCAAAAACAACAGCGTTCCACTTTTAAGGCACTCTTTGGTATTTAAAAAATATATATTTTTTTATTGATTTCAGAGAGAGAGAGGAAGGGAGAGGGAGAAACATCAATGATGAGAGAGAATCAATGACGAGAGAGAACCATCCATTGGCTGCCTCTTGCACGCCCCACACTGGGGATTGATCCCGCAACCCGGGCATGTGCTCTGACTGGGAATCAAACTATAACCTCCTGATGCTCAAACACAGCCTCACAGGCCAGGCTGTAAAGCTCTGGTATTGATTCACTTCGTGTTGAACGTCTCATTTGTCCTTAATCACAGAAATCGTTCTCCCCCTCCCATCAAGTGGGCGGCCAGAAAGATACCAGGGCTGGGTTCCGATATCACACTCAATGTTTTAATTTTTTAAGGTTCTTCTTATTCTTTATTTATCAAAAATTAAGCAATGAATAGACATTTATAGTAGAAGCATTTTATAAAATCAGCAAAGCATTTTATAAAATCACCTTCAATTTGATTCCATGAAATTGTCTATATATTTTCATAAGATATACTTTGTGAATGTGTGAATATATAGATATATACATACATACATACATACATACATATAATCATTTTAAAACATGGAATCATACTAATTAGCAGCGTTTTCTCTTCATTTAGTGTATTATAAATATATTTTGAGATTAGAAAGAACTCCATTAAAAAGCTCCATCTGGGGGCCCACAGACCAGAGCTGGTGCCTCGGCTATTTTGTTTGATGATGTGCTTTGAAGATTTAGGGACATGTACTCTTTAGCCCCTGGCTGATCCCTGAGGGCATTTGAGTTTGCCATCCTTGACTTTTATAGAATCGTTTTAAAGTCCTACTAGTCCACTTTGCCAGTGTTTCTTAGCTGTTTCTGATGTTTTTAGCCAGCCAGTTCCTCATTGCCCGGAGCGCTTTTTGCACACGGTTGGGCATTTAGCATCCTGAGAAACCAGCCATGGGACAGGTCAGTGCAGCAACCACAATGACCAAATATGACCCCACATATTTCCAAATGCCCCCCTGAGGCAAGCGCTGCTGCCCCCAGTTGAGAGTCACTGCATTAAATAAATGTCCCATTACTTTAGACCTAATACCTCATTTAGCTCCTTATACAAAACCAGATTGCCTAGACTTCACTGCATCATCTCAATATATATGAGCATCCTGCTAGCCAAATGGCGCAGTCTCTGTGTCAGGATACAGCAAAGAGTCAGACAGGTTGAAAGAGGGACCCAAGGTTTGTTCCCTTCTCGATGTGAATTATTGAACTTCTCAGTGACTCGGTTTCTGTACCTGTAATATGGGGAGAAGGATAGTACGTGGGTGGGCTTGGCAAGTGATGCTGTTCGTGAAGAACTTTCTACAATGCCAGGCATGAGGAAAATACTCGATAATTATTAGTTGTTATTCAACCTCAAACACTCACCACCATGGCGACTAGAGCAGAGCTATTAAAATTGGGTTGGTCTATTTTAGGAACTTTAGGTATTCGTTTTGCATACAGTTTGGAGATAAGATCCAGGACAGGATGAGGCATGAAAATCATGACAGATGTCATTATTTCAGTGGCTAATGGCCCCTAACCACAACGGCAACTTGTTCCCTGGGGTAAAATTGCAGACTGCTGATCAGACAGTCGGCAGAAACATCTGCTCATCTGCGCACACACATACCCAGCACCTGGGAAATGAGCAATTTCAGGTAATTATGTTGTGAAAACTGTCTGGACCATGAGAGAGTTGGTACACTTTGTTCCACCATCAGTATGGGAGCTGTCCCGCCCCCTTTGACGCCCAGACCCACATTAACGCAGTAACCCCACAGGCACCCCAAGTCCCCCCTTCAGCAGAGAGCTTTGCCTCTGTTCCCTTCAGACCTGGTAGAAATCCCGAGACCCCCCGCTTAGGCTGGGTCCATGTTATTGTTTCCCCTTCTGCTGATAAAGGAGCTCTCAGGGCCTTTCTAGCAATGCAGCAAACCTGTCGGGGGCGAAGCGATGAAGACTCGCCTCTTCCTGCCTGACGCCTGCTTTCCTTGGATACTCATTCTAGAAAGTGGTTTAAAGCAGGAGCACAATAGAAGATGATGTATAGCAATCTTTTAAAGTTAAGTAGCATTAACATTTTTAAAGCTTTTATTAAGATTACTTTGCAATCTTCACTAATTTATTGTTTTGAAAATTAATAATTTGCCCCAAACAAGAGAAACAAATAAAAAATTTAAAAAATAAAAAAAAGAAAGAAAAAATGGAGGAAAAAAAGTTTGCCCTGGCTGGGTGCTCAGTTAGTTGGAGCGTCATCCTGTGCACCAAAAGGTGCTGGGTTTGATTCCTGGTCAGGGCACATACCTAGGTTTCAGGTTCAACCCTTGGTCTATAAAATAGCAAAACTATCAGAAAACTCAAAGCTGAAACAAAACGACAAGAAAGAAGTTTGGCAAATAGCATGGTATCCTGGTCATGTGTGAGAGGCAACCCATCAACGTTTCTCTCTCACATTGATGTTTCTCTCTCTCTCTCTCTCTTCCTTCTTTCCCCTCTCTCTAAAAAAATATCAATAAACATATCCTTGGGTGAGGATAAAAGATTACTAATTTGAGCTATAACCCGTTGTGTGGTTTAGTGGAGAGAGAAGGACGAGACGAGACGATGAGAGCCTGCCCTCTCCTGGCTGTCGCTTGCTGACTGCATGGCCTGGGTCAGGCAGAAGTCCTTTCCAGACCCTGCTGAGTAAGGGCTCCACCCAGTACCCCTACGATTCTTTCTGTCCCTGAGCGTTCTGTTCTCTAAAGGCTAAGGTGGAGGATGGGAAAAGGGAAACAAAGGCAGGTGGAAAGAGAATATTTTCAAAGAAAAAAAACCTTTTTTCCATTTTATAATTTTACATAGCCTCCCCCACATAGACATTTTCTCCTAATTTTATATACAGTTTTGAATAGTCAAGAACGGGAGAAAACATAAATAAACTGAACTAATCATGAATGAATATAACCACAGAAACAGAGATAAAAAATGTGAGACTACTAAGGGATTAAAAAAATCTCAGTAAAATTAATGATTTCCTAAAAAACTACAAACTAGCAAAACTGATGCCGTAGGCACGCAAAACTTAAAAGAGATCAAAAGCGAAACAAAAAGACAAGAAAGAAGTTTGGGAAGCAGCGTGGTATCTTGCCGCTCAAGGCAGATCATTTGGAGTCAGACAGCCTGGGCTCACATCCCAGCTCATGCTCTGCAAGAGCTTGGTCTAGCTGTTTACACTCTCAAAGCCTCAACTTTCTGATCTGTAAGATGGGAATAATAATAACTGATTCTCAGATGAATATAAATGACACTTACTTCTGAGGATGAAATGAGATGAGATGTGTGAAGTAGTCATTATAGCTTTTGTCACATAGTAATAAGCATCCAATAAATGATAGCTATTATTATTTAGAAATTAAAAGTATTACTAGAATTATCTACTAAAACTTGGTGTCTATATACTAGTTTTGTACAAATGAGTTATTTTAAACTTTTAAGGAACATGTGACTCTTACGCTACATAAGAAAATCCAGAGCGAAAAGATAGGAAACTGTCCAGGATCATCTCATTTATGAATGCAGAGGTAAATATATAATAACTAGAGGCCTGGTGCACAAATTCGTGCACGGGTGGGGGCCCTTGGCCTGGCTGGAGATCAGGGCTGATTTGGGCTGTCTCGCCCAGCTGATCAGGGCCAGCCAGGGAAAGTTGGCCAGCTGCAGGGAGGGGCTGCAGGAGGTTGGCCAGCCATGGGAGGTTGGCCATGGGAGCACACTGACCACCAGGGGGCCTCCTGCATTGAGCGTCAGCCCTGGTGGTCAGTGTGCGTCATAGTGACCGATCAACCAGTCGTTTGGTTGACCAGTCATAATGGTCACTTAGGCTTTTGTATATGTAGATATCAAGAAGTTACTCCAGGGATGTCCAGGATTCAGTTATTACAATGATGAAAATGAATGATGAGTGTTTTCTGTGTGCTTTTATCCTCTTGCTCTACAAAAACAGACATTATCACCATTTCCTAGACAAGGACACCAGGTTGGATGAGGTTGAACAACTTGTCTGGTCTCCTCTCTGGAAGAGTCAAGTTTTAAACTCAAGTTTATCTGACTTCATGGCCTAACCCTCAACCATTACAAGGAACTGCCTTTTATATAATACTAGGGGCCCGGTGCACAAAAACTTGTGCACTCGGGGGGGGGGGGTCCTTCAGCCCGGCCTGTGCCCTCTCACAGTCTGGGACCCCTCTGGGATGTCCACCTGCTGGTGTGCCTGGCCAGCCTAGGTGAGGGGCCGATGTCTGTTTGCAGGCTGGCCAAGTTCCCCAGTGGGGATCCTCACCCCATGGGGGTGTGGCAAGCCTGGGTGAGGGGCTGAGGGAAGTTTTCAGACTGGCAACAGCCCCTTCAGGATTCAGGTCCCTACTGGGGTGCCTGGCCAGCCTGGGAGAGGGGCTGAGGGCTGTTTTCAGGCCGCCCACAGCTCCCATTGACCCTCGGGGCCATCTGCCTGGGAAGCCATTGGGAGGCTGTGGCACACACGGGGAGGCTTAAGGCCTCCTCGTGTGTGCCCCCGGCCACCCAGTGGCTTCCCAGGATGGAGCCTTGGGCAGCTGGCTGTTCCCACCCCAGGCTTCCACCTGGGAAGCGATCGGGTGGCTGGGACACACGCAGGGAGTCCGGGAGGCCCATGTGTGTGTGCCCCAAATGATTGATTCCAGGTCGCAGCCTCTTCCCGCCCTGCTCCTCCCACCCACGGCTTCAGTCACTGGCTTGCTTGCTCTTCCCATCCTGCGCTTTGGCAGGACCCTATGTGTGACTTCTCCCGGGCTGCGGCCTCCGCCATCTTGGCTAGGCTAATTTGCATATAGTTGCTCTGATTGGCTGATGGGCGTGGCTTACCCATCCCGAAGAGACAGTTAATTTTAATATTACGCTTTTATTAGTTTAGATAAATACAGCATCAGTAAACTAAAATTTAAAATAGTGATCTCAGTAAATGTCAGAAGACATTTTATAAAATTGAATGCTCATATCTTATTTTTAAGTTATACACTAAAAATATGAGGATTGTTTCTTAGTCTAACAAAGAATGTCTCTTCTATACCAATAATTAACTTCTTACCACATGGTAAAATATTTTAGCAGTTATTTGAGAACAAGGATGTCTGCTAAAACCATTTTTTAAAAAGTTAGTTCTGGAAATTCTAATTCCTGGAAGTTTGAAGTTCTGCCAACCTTCAGTGTATGATAATAAGGATATTGAATATTTATTGAGCATGTCCTATGTGGCAGACACTTACATATATTAACTCATCCAATTCACACAACTACCCTAAAGGTAGATATATTATTATTTCTATTTTACAGAGGACAAAAGGAAGACGCAGAGAAGTTAAGTACTTGCTCAAGATAATGAGAAGAATTAATGGGGCTTTGTGCCCTGGTGGGTTGGGAATGGAGCTTGAGCTAATAACTGATGCTTAGTGAAAATGAAAGTATAGTTTTGGGCAAGGAGAAGTCAAATTCATCCTTATTTGCAAAAATATGTGATTTTATACCTAGAAATCCCCAAAGAATCTATTGAAAAACTAGTGAAATTAACAAGACTGCTCAGGGAAGTCCTGAGGGCATGATAAATATTCTAGAATTCCCAACTATTCTTTCCATTTTTTCCAGTAACAGCCAGTTAGAAAATAGAATTGGGGGGGATGGGCATCCATGAGCCTTAGCAACCATCACAATAGATATATCTAAGAATAATTTTATTTATAAGAAAGTTATTTTGAAGAAAATAATAGGAATTTACTGAGACATGTTTCAGATTGGAAAACTAGAAGGATAAAATAAAATCAAATTGAAGTTGATTTCTTGGTTTAATTTAATTCCAATCAAAATTACAGTGAGATTCTCGATAATTTCAAATTATTCTAAAATTTACCTGGAAAAAATATTAACAGTCAAGATGGGCCAAAACAGGTATAGAATGGAATGTTACAAACATTTAAAATTATGTTTAGGGCCCTAGCTGGTTTGGGTCAGTGGATAGAATGTCAGCTTGTGGACTGAAGGGTCCCAGGTTTGATTCCGGTCAGGGGCACATGCCCAGGTTGCAGGCTCGATCCCCAGTGGGGGTGTGCAGGAGGCAGCTGATTAGTGATTCTTATCATTGATGTTTCTATCTCTCTCTCCCTCTTCCATCCTCTCTAAAATCAATATAAATATATATTGAAAATAAGTAAATAAAATAAAATTATTTTTAGGAAGAATAAATCTGGGGAAGAAGTCTATTCTGTGAAAAAGCGCAATTCAGCTATATTTTGCTACATACAATGTGATCACAACAAGTAAACATAAAAAGAATGAAAATTCACACTGGCTTGTTTCTCAGTGGTTAGAGCATCGGCCCTCAGACTGAAGGGTCTCGGATTTGATTCCTGTCAAGGGCACGTACCTTGTTGCAGGCTGGATCCCTGGTCCTGGTTGGGGCGTATGGGAGGCAACCAATTAATGTGTCTCTCTTATATCAATGTTTCTCTCTCTCTGCCTCTCTCCCTCCCTTCCACCCTCTTTAAAAATCATTTGAAAAAATTATCCTCGGGTGAGGATTAACAATAGCAACAACAACAACAAAAGAATGAAAATTTGTGACGAAAGAGCACTCTGGGTCATTAAGCATTTTGTCTATCATATTAGTTTAGTAATAACTCTCCCTAAATCACCTCATTCCATTCACCAAATCTGGAATAGTTTATGGACAATAATTCTGTATATAAAATATATATTTATTCATGAATATAGGTTTATGAAAATTGGGGATTTTATTTAAATATACTTTGTTCAAAAGGGAGAAAATATGCCTAAATGTTAACAAAACTACATATTGGTATTGTGTATAATGTTTTATTTAATTCTTGATACTACCTCTTATTAGCAAAGTTTTGTGCAATTAATATGTATCTTTTTTCCAATCAGGAAAAAAATAATATTTTTAGAGTGTTGTCACAAGCTCACAAGTTCTGTGTGGATTAAATTATCATAGTATCAAATGTACCTATATAAAAATTTATTTGCATCTAAATTGCATCTCACCATGTTAATAGAACATTGAGATAATCAGCTAAATATCTGCATTGCAATCAATCAGAAATGTATTGAGTGGACCGCACGGTACTGTGTGAACTGCTCTGGAAGACCTG
Organism: Murina feae; assembly: GCA_004026665.1. Lineage (NCBI taxonomy): Eukaryota > Metazoa > Chordata > Mammalia > Chiroptera > Vespertilionidae > Murina > Murina feae. Next base: position 42,194 of record PVJC01005438.1, on the reverse strand, counting down.
AAGGAGGAGAGAACGCCATCCAGATGCTACAGGTGGATTAAAAAAATACTATAAATGTATTTTCTCTCCCTTATGATTTTCAAGAGCTCATGTTGTACTTGGAAAATCAAGACATTGTTGTGTGAGAAAGTAAAAAAGCAGAAGAGATGGCACAACAAAGGGTGATGATTTGTCAGAACATGTACTATTTCCGAGAAAAGAGATCCGCACAACAGAATACTCAGAGCGGGGTCACTGAGAGGGAACAATTTGAAGAACAGGTAGGTAATGGATGGATGGCGAGTGGGGGAATAGCAACCAGCTAACGGTGTCTCCTCTCCCTGCTGTAGAGAACGGCGATGATGGACTTGATAGTCTCCTACGAAGTTCAACACAGAATTGGTACACATGTGAATAAGGCAATGTGGGAGAAAGCACAAGGCAATGTCACATGTATATGCAGGCACCTGGGACCAGACAGACTGGTTTGGGAATTTCAGCTCTGGCCTTGCTCGCTGTGATGTATTTTCTCTCTAGGTGTTTTAGCTGGAAAATGAGGAGGGCACTGATTTCATTTCTTTCACTCACACACATTGTGTGCTTACTATGTGCCAGCATCATACAAAACATGTTGCATAAACTGTCTCATTTAATCCTTGGAATAACAACCTTCTGAGGTAGATACCATTGCTGTCCCCCTTTGACGAATGAGAAAACGAGGCTCTAATCCCGCCCCCCTTCCCCCCAGGAGGCAGAACTCAGACCCAGCTGTTTGGGTCAGGACTTTCGCACACTGCACACAGTATTCAACCGTAGTCCAGAGCCTGGCATATGCAATAGTCCCCTGGACAACACAGGTTTGGACTGTGTGGATCCACCTATAGGTGGATTAAAAAATAAATAAATACTATAAACGTATTTTCTCTTCCTTATGATTTTCTCAATGCCACTTTTTCTCTCACTTTTTTGTAAGAAGACTACATTATATAATCATATAACATACAAAATATGTGTTAACCCAGCGATCTTCAATTGGTGTGCCACAAGAATTTTTAAGACATAGGATTCCTGACTATTTAGTCAGGAGCTCTGAGCTCCTTTCCCTTAGATTGTCAAATAAAAAAAAAAATAACAACTGACAACACAACAATAGCTGTCTGGTGTGAATGAATCAAAAGTATACCTCTTTTATTTGGTCAGATCGGCAAAAAATATAGAATATTTTTGATATGCTGCAGAATTTTAGTAATTAGGTTATGTGTGCCCTGAGATGAAAAAGGTTGAAAATCGCTGTGTTAACCACCTGCTTGTGTTTTCGGAAAAGCTTCTGGTCGACAGTAGGCTATTCGCTGTGAAACTTGGGGGAGTGAAATGTTATACTTGGATTTTGACGGCTGGGGTTGGGGGTCTGCACTTGGGGTTGTTCAAGGATCAACCTCAGAGGTGTTCAACAGGGGGTGACCCTCACCCCAGAACAGAGAATCCAACCCAAAATTGGCGTAGCTGTATAAACACACCCATTGCCATAGGGCTCTGTAAAAAAAGTGGGCTCACTCCTGATTTTCACTTCCAATGAACAAAACCATAAGGTCCCCGGAACTCCCTGGTACCCAAACAGTCCCTGACCCTATGACTGTCCCCGTCCCCATGTCCACCCACCAGGGTACAGAAAAGATGCAGATATCCAGCTGTGAGAAGGAGGAGCGAGGTCTGCCAAATACCCTGGGGAAGGAGACGCCTGAGGCTTAGGGTGTCGCCTTTGTTCTGGGCATCAGAGAAGTCCCCTCTGGATCCCCTTCAGTGCTGCTCCCCATGGCAGGGGCCTCCCCCCAGGGTGGGACACATCTGGAAGAATATGAAACGACAACCTTTAAAATTCAGCCCCTTTGGCCATGTCACCTCCCTCTTTCCGAGCCTGTTCCCCTGTTTATAAGCTGACGGGATGGGCTAACTAGATCTAATTATCTGACATTTTGTTGTTCTAGAATTCCACCCTCGTAAAATGGACATGAAGGGTGATACTCAAGTGAACCAGAAATAGCAACTTGGAGTTTCCATCAGATAGGCTTCATCTCTAGGAACACACATTTCTAAGTGCAGGCACTGACCATTTTTTTTAAGGAGGAGAACAGGTCATCCCAAATTTCTAATGAATAATTTTTTGGGGAAAGTGGTCTTGCAAGAAAGTGCCAGAGGTGAACACACCTTGGAGATTTCGGGGATCATTTTTATAAACAATTACTTGGAGAGCATTTTTATAAACAATTACTTAAAAGTGAATGAAACCTTGAATGTAACTCAGTTCCAAGATGAAATCAGCGAGTATATAAAGAATTGCCAGCAGCTTAAGCAGCGCTCATGGATTCCTCTGCTAGTTCCCAGCAAGCCCCCGGTGAACTGGGAGGGCCAAATGGTTCTTTCGTTGATTGCCCAGCCGAGTTTCAGAGAAACAAAGATTCAGATTATGCTGTTGCGAGCAGTTCGGAGGGGCCATATTTTACACTCCACAATACTGAGAGGGGATGTGTGGGGAACGACACTTCCTGGCATCCTGTACACATTGCAATTAAATCCATTTGCATAGAATAAATACTGTTTAACCTTGGGGAGCTGCTTAATGGCCCGAGTCTCTGTTTTCTCCTCTGTTAACAGGGAAGTCAAATGTCTCCCTCACAGAATTTGTCAAGAGGGGGACTCGAGACCTTGGACCCTTCCAGCACCGGTCCTCCCTCGTTGGGTGAACAACCCCAAGGCCCAGCGTCATGGCTTTTCTCTGCGACAGCATGCATTTTCTGAATCCCATTCATAACATTTTAATTTTGTTTAGTATGTTTTTATTGCATTCAGGGAGGAACAGAAAGGGGAGAGAGAGAGAAACATCAATGATGAGAGAGAATTATTGACCGGCTGCCTCCTGCACACCCCCTCCTGGGGATTGAGCCTGCAACCTGGGCATGTGCCCTGACTGGGAATGGAACTGTGACCTCTTGGTTCATAGGTTGATATTCAACCACTGAGCCACAGCAGCCGGGCTCACTGATAACATTTTTAAATTGCCAGGCTGATCCGCTTCCCTCCACATATACCAGTCCTTTGCAGCTCAGAGTGAATCTTAAGGAAAAATTACCTGCAGGGAGATGTTCTCAGGGACCTGTTCCCAGTGAAGAAAGTAATTAATAGCTACTATGGGAGCCCTGAACTGGGCACTACATGTTTGTAATCCTCATAATAACACTGGGCACTTTGGGTGCTTTTATGCCCATTTCCCAGATGAGTAAACGGAGGCTTTACAACAGTTTAGCAAAGTTCTCTGGATCCAGTTCTGTCTGGACTCAAAGTCCATGCCAGAGCCCGGCTGGTTGCTGCTGCTACTGCAGATAGATCTTTAGTCTCCAGGACTAAGAGGCTGATGTCATAAAGAACAAACGGCAATTGAATTCCACCTCCTGCAATGTCAACACGTAACTGGAGAATCCGCTCTGAAACCTCTACATAGATATGCTCACACCGACACACATTTCTCAACACCACTTAAAATTAAGGTGACCAGACGTCCCGCTCTTGGCGGGACAGTCCCTATTTTTAACAATTTGTCCCGCGTCCCGTGGCATTTTAAAAAAGTCCCGATTACTCTTTGTAATATTTTAAGTAATAATAATAAAAAAAAAAAAAAAAAAAAAAATACCCCCCCCCCCCCCCGCCCTTCGTGAATGGTGTACCGCTTTAAATCTGGTCACCTTATTTAAAATCCTACCTGCCCCGATAGTACTTACCTCTGGGACCATGAGCAAGGTCTGATCCCAGTCCGGGTTTCAGCGATGTCCTGACGGAAACATCTCCCCACTCCCCCACCTCCCGCCCCACCCCGAAGCGTCTCAGCCACTGGAGGTCGGTGGCAAATGTTTCATCATTTCCAATAGGGTGGGGGCTGCTGCTCAGAAGATAATGATCAGCTCAGCTGGGTCGAGCAGGGGGAAGCCGCAGAGGACACCTCCTCTTTCAGCAGCGCCCTACCCTGCCCCCTCGTGCAGGCAGCTTACCAGATGGAGGAGATTAGTGGTCTCTTCCTCTCCACGTGCGCTCAGGTTTAGTTACCACGAATACGCGCAGCACCTGGTAGATGGAAGCGCACTGGGGGGGAAGTCAAGAGGCCTGGGTTCAAGCCCCATCTCTGGCACAAACTCGCTGCATGAGCTCAGACAAATCTCTTTCCCATCAGGGCATCATGTCCTTCCTCTATAAAATGAAGAAGTCGGTTTCTAGATATCAGCAAAGGTCTCTTCCAACTTGGCCCACCTCTGAATTTGCGCGTGGTGAGGCCGTGGATCGGGACACTGTGTATGGGGCCTACGGCCACTGAGGAGGCTCATTTTTCAAAGACAACTTCTTGGCCATTAAACCTTGAATTACGCCAACCCGAGACAGCTGTTGCTGCTGTTCAGCGTGACTTCCTCGCTGGGCTCTCTACAACCCCAGGGTTTGCCCTGCCAGTTTCAGCATACACGTCCCTGTGCTGCTAGCTCTGCCACGGCTTCTAAGTCATTAGCTCCAGCTAGTTAACCTACGGGAATCAAGCCGAGGTTCACCACTCGCCACTTCGGTTATCCTTTTGCACGAGTCCAGGGTCCATGCGGCAACAGCTGGAGTCGTGGGACGTTCACACTCCCTGCTCGTCTGAGTGGCCTGCTCTACTCCAGGGCTCACAGCCCCAGGGAGCTGGGAAGGATCTTTGAACATGGCATGATTTAGGTTGTCCCAGTGCAGTCCCCTTGGAATCGCGCTGCATCAATAGGAAGTCAACCTGACCTGGGCCGCAGTGACCTGGAGGTCAGGGACATTGGGCTACATTTTCGTCACATAGACTTGCAAGGAGTTTTGATTCGATCAGCCATGGCTCTGCTCTAAACAGTAAAGTAAGAATTACGGACCGTTTTCTTCTCTGTGTCCAGGACCTCCAAAACTCAGCCTGTACCTGGTAGGAGCTCAACAAATGGTTGTGGCATGAGTACATGAGTGAACGGATTGAAGTGCTCTGTGAGCGCGGAGGGGGATGCTCACATCTCACACACAGCCTCACCGCATGCGCGCCCTGAAGACGAGATGATTCTCTCAGATGCACTTAGCCTGCCCCTGCCCAGAGGCCAGGGATTCGTACTCGTGCTGCTTGAAGAACTCCCTTCCCAAGGTCATCTGCCAAGCCCTGGTGAAATGACCCTCTTCCCTCTGCTGGCAGAGTCCAGCCTCAACGACAGGATTCAAGAGGAGATCAAAACAGTGATAAACCAAGTGTTGATGTTAAACAGGAAGCTATTTTTGATAGTTTACCACCTGATGGCGAAAGAGCAGCTGATGGAGGTGGATAACACACTTTCACCTCCCCCCGCCCCCCGCAACCACACACACACACACACACACACACACAGGTTTCTAAGACCACATCCCTCCCAAGTCCTTTCCCCTTTGCACAGTGTCTCCCAGGGAATGCAGCCTCTCTTCAGGAGAATCATTTCTGAACATGAAGTGTCAATAGGATTAGGAATTTTTGAAAAGGGTGGAAAAAGCCCTACTCACTATCCAATCTCCCCAATACATTTTTGCATAATGCTTTCCCTGCAAACTTAGAGTTTTAAAAAAATAGACTTCCAAATTGTTTTCCACATTATAACGAATGAGCTTTTAAAACCCACAACTCTTGCCTTAGCGGGATTGGCTCTGTGGATAGAGCATCAGACTGCAGACTGAAGGGTCCCAGGTTTGATTCCGGTCAAGAGCACATACTTAGGTTGTGGGTTCGATTCCCAATGGGGGGTGGCGTGCAGGAGGCAGCCAAACAATGATTCTGTCTCATCATTGATGTTTCCATCTCTCTCTCCCTCTCCCTTCCTCTCTGAAATAAATATATAAATAAATAAAAATAAAACCCACAATTCTTGTTGTGTCACTTTCTGCTTAAAACTCTCCAGCGGCTTCCCATTGCACTTGGGAAAAAATCTAAGACTCTGAACAAATCTGTGAGGCAACCACCTACCCTTTTATCTCAGGGACTCTCCTAGCTTTTCTCTCTTCACACTCTTCCAGGCCTGCGCCCACCTTAGTGTACAGGGTCCCTCTGTGTCCAAAAAAGGTTTCATGGAACTTTTAAGGGCTGCCTAACTTCCCATTTTGCTGATATCACCCTAAATTCCAAACCAGCCCTTGGGTCATCATTTAGTTGTTTCCAGTGTTTTTACTATTGGAGACACCATCATGATGGGTAACTTTATATACACTGATTTATTTGGGGGGGGGGCAGCAGGTGGGGGAGGGCTTATTTTAAACGATTTCCTTAGGATCAAGTTCCAGGATGTCTTTATGGCTTTTGCATCGTATTGATCTGCTCTCAGAACATGCATTCCATTAGCAGTATTGAAGCCTGTCCATTTCACTTCAATCTGGATAGCAATGAATTATCATTTTTCAGTAATTGTATACTGTTATGTCCATAGTTTCAAGTCTGTTTATTATCTATAATAATAAAAGGGTAATGTGCTAATTAGACTGGACATCTTCTGGACGGTCTTCCTGACGATGCTGGGGCCGGAGGGAAGCAGCCCGGGTCCCAAGTGCCTGCTGGCTGGAGGAGGGAAGCCCAGGTCCTGGGTGCTGGAGGGAAGCAGGTGCCAGCAACAGGGGAAAGAAGGCCTACTCTTGCATGAATTTTTGTGCACTGGGCCTCCAGTTAGTAATAAAATGTTTTATTATTTACTGAGCACCAGCAAGGGTACCAGTTACTTCATATACACTAATTCATTTAATTCTCACAACAACTTACAAGGAAGATACTGTTTTACAAAGAAACTGAAAATTGAGAAGGTTAACTTGCCCAAATTTAGAGAGTTGTGGTAAGTAGCAGAATCAGGATTCAAATTCAGATCTTTTATTATTATTTCAAAGGCTATATAATTTATACAATATGTTTCTACCTTCTGATCCCCTAACTGACTTTCTGCCCCAGTTATAAGTTATGTAAACACTCACCATGCCTTGAAGCACCCCAAGTCCATGTGAAAATATATGTGAAGCACCCAGCCTCATGCCTTTCCAGTCCATACACGGGGATTCTTGTCCCCTGGCTACTCCCACCAACCCTCCCCTTCCCTTCAGATTAAATTCTTTTTAAAATTTTTTTATTTTAGAGAAGGAGGGAGGGAGAAAAGGAGGAGGGGGGACAGAGAGAGAGAGAGAGAGAGAGAGAGAGAGAGAGAGAGAGAGAGAACAGAGACCCAGTGATTGGTTGGTTGCCTCCCATTTGAGCTCCCACCAGGATCGAACTTGAAACCTCGGTATGTGCCCTGACTGGGAATTGAACCCTCAGCCTTCCTTTGCGTAAGATGATGTTCCAACCACCTGAGATACACTGGGCTCAGGGCTTAGATTCAATGCTTTATTGATTAAAAGGTTCACTCCATAAAGTTGAAACTGAAATTTTAAAAAATAATAATTTTATTGATTTTCTTACAGAGAGGAAGGGAGAAGCCTGGAGAGTTAGAAACATCAATGAGAGAGAAACATCAATTCAGCTGCCTCCTGCACACTCCCCACTGGGGATGTGACCGCAACCAAGGTACATATCCTTGACTGGAATCGAACCTGGGACCCTTCAGTCCGCAGGCCGACGCTCTATCCACTGGGCCATACCAGCTAGGGCTGAAACTGAAATGTAAACTCAGTAATAGATGCATTAAAATGCTCACCTCACAGAATTATTCAAGAATCAGTGAGCACACATGAACTACTCTGTTCACTTTGGAACACTCTACCAACATTAGGTTTATTATCTTTCAAAAATAACATAGAGGGAACTGAAGAATGATTGCTAATGAGTGCAGGGTTTCTTCTGGGGGTGATAAAAATGTTCTAAAATTGCCCTAACTGGTTTGGGGGTGTGCAAGAGGCAGCTGATCAATGTTTCTCTCTCATCGATGTTTCTAACTCTCTATCCCTCTCTCTTCCTCTTTGTAAAAAAATCAATAAAATATATGTATTTTTTAAATGTTCTCAAATTGATGGTGGTGATAGTTGCTAAAATCCATGGAATTGTATACTTTGAATGAATGAACTGTATGGTATGTGAATTCTACCTCACTAAAGCTGATATTTTGAAGGTTTTGCTACTATGGCTACTACGCTATACCCTCCAAATGGTTCTGTCATTCACTCATTCATTCTACAGTTATTTGTTGATAGTCTAGCATGCACCTGGCTAAGCACTTGGGATCCCATTCTCATAGAGATCATGGACTTTAGAGAAGACATGACGCAAAGGTGTTAAGAGTACTATGTTATGGAAAGTGAGAGGGAGCCAGGGAACGTTCTAGAACCGTAGAGGAGCTCATCACAGCCTTTGGCCAGATAACCCCTCAGCTCTGACCTTGGAAGGCTTAAGGCAAAGGAAAGAGCATGCATGAAGGCTCAGTGTGGGGAGAAAGAACCTTGTGCATTTGAAACACTGAGAGGCAGCCGAGACAAAGGAGAGAGGAGAGGGGGGCAGGGAGTGACAGGCTGGCGAGGCGGGTATGGGCAGGATCACAGAGGGCCTTGTAGGCTTGTGAAGTTTGGGTTCATCCAGCGGACAACAAGAACCCATGGATGGCACATTGATCAATTGAAGGGCAGCAAGATCAGAGTTTGTTTCCAGGAGAACCCTCTGGTTGCAATGTGGAGAACAGGTTGGAGGAAAGAAAGGCACGTAATAGATTTTTTAAATATGTGGGAGGGAGAAGTGATAGGATTTGGTGATTGAACTATTTGGATGGGAGGAGGAAAGAAGAGAACTGCACAGTGACTCTGAGATTTTTAGCTGGGCAGGTGGGGGGACCGAGGTGAGATGGGGAATGGAGAAGGAGCAGCCGGATGCCTTCTGTTCCCTTCTGTTCCCTTCCGTTCCTGCGGCCATCAGTGTGAGAACATGGGGGCCAGTCTCGTTGTGGTTAAGGACCCGGACAATGACGCTGCACTGGCTCAGCTATCCTGTTGCTGTTACCTAACTCTTTGTGACTCATCTTCTTGGAGAGGAAAACAGTAACAGCTTTCTCAAGTGCTGTTGTGAGGATTAGATGAGCTAATATATATGTGAAGCACACACAGCGTGTCTGTAAAGACTGTGTAAGTGTCAACACATTGTGGAGACAAGTGTGTGTCACTGTTGTGGTTATTATACGCCCAAAGGTGAAGTCTAGTGAGCAGTTAGATGTGTGTGTCTGTCAGCAGTCAGAGGGTGTAGATTTCAACGGCAGCAGCAGACGCACATGTCCCTGAAGCCTTAGAGAGTGAAGTCAGAGGGCAAAGGGCCAGGAGAGAGCCTGAGGTGCTCCAATATCAGAGGGACAGGTGGAGCCTGCCAAGGGGACCCCAAGGGCATGGCAGAGACACAGGCGTACACAGATGTTATTTATCTTGGGGCTTCTAGCTGTTGCCTCACTTTCCTGGCAGAGTCGAGGTCGCCCTGGCTGGAGTGTATCCAGGAGACATCGGTGATTTCAGTAAACAATGTTCTGAACATCTATGGCCAGGAACATGTTTTCTGAGTATATTAAGGGAGGAAACTATTTTTACGAAGCCTGAAATACAACCTCCCGTAAAAACAAGACTCCTTCGGGAACGAGGACCATCCCTTCACACTCATCACTTCTCTAAGTTTGACCCTGGCTCTCTGAGTGTCTCCTTTTCCTCCCGGGGCCAGCCTGCTCGCACACATATCTCCTTCCACTCCCCACCTGCATCATCGGTTCCTAAGGAAGTGAGAAATGGGGGGCGGGGGGCAGTAATTGATTTATTTGTTGAGTCCTGTTTATGAGGAACTGCTGCCAAATGATACTTGAAGTAGGTTCTCAAAAAAAAAAAAAAGTGTTAACTAATAATGGCCATTGTCTTCTAATGATGGCGAAATAGTTCTGCTCATCTAGTCCTTCCAACTAAGTGACAAATAACTCCTGATAGCATAATTGGCTGTGATATAATCAGTTGACAATGATTCTTTACATTTTTGGAGCGTAAGTTTGCAGGATATTTTCTATGACATCATTAGGCAGTGCCTATCTGTGAGGTTGTCATCATTCCGTTCATTCGACAGAGGAGAAAACCTGGACTTAGGGAAACAGGTTACTTGACAAAGGTTTTACACAGTAAGTGAAGAGCCAAGACTCTCAGCTGATGGGAAGGTGGAGAAGAAGGGGGATGGACAGGTGGCAGTGGGAGCTCCTTGGAAGGAGTGCATTGTCTGTAGAGAATTTAAAATAAGAAAACCAAATAAAGGCAGTCTGCTGTTTGAGGAAGGGGAAATCATGCAAAGGCAACTGAAACCCATGAGCCAGTAATTCTAAATGATGCCCATAATAAAGCTCCCTTCCCTGCTGGGCACTGAGAATCTAGCCTTTTCTAGTCTCTGATGGGGACGTTCAAAGAGTGAGTGAGCCTCATTCCCAGTCACACAGAGAGTTCTCGCAGGACTCTGTAAAGTGTTTTGTGTTCCAAGTCCCTGCCCTTGTTAAAACACATTCCTTTCCTTTGTGGATGCTCAGAGCCTTGCAGAATTATGCTGTCCTGGGAGAAATAACTGCCATCTGGCCAAATGTCGAGAAGCACCTCAGTCTACTTGTCAGAATTTCCCAAGGATCTTCTGGAAGAGCTGCACCCATTCACTCCTTCAGCAAGATGCGCTGAGCATGATGGAAGCAGAAGCCATGGGTACAGGTGGCTGGCAAGGAGAGGAAGGCACTTACCCCATCTGGCTAGGGTTGTGGGCAATTCCTTTTGATGATGAGCTGAAAGAATTTGTGCCCGAGACCTGGGCCTCCTTGGAGCATACACCTCACTTCCCTCTGGGCTTTAACTGGAAATAAATGTCCAGAATTCCCCCATCCTGACTGCGAAGGGCAGCTCCAAAACCACAAAGGCTAACAGTATTGGAGAGTCTTAGAGGCGAACAACCCCAGACCTGAGTTCCCTGAAACTAGAGATCCCAATAGAAACTGGGACATCTCAGGCAAATCAGGAGGGTGAGATTTCTTTTTCTTAAATATATTTTTATTGATTTCAGAGGGGGACAGAAAGATAGAAACATCAATGATGAAAGAGAATCATTGATTTGGCTGCCTCCTAAACACCCTCTACTGGGGATCAAGCCCACAACCCGGGCCTGTGCCCTAGACCGGAATGGAACCCGGGACCCTTCAGCCCGGACCTAGCCCCAGGGCAGGCTCCCAGCAGACCTGGGAGAGTTTGTCAACAGTTGCACTTTGAATTGTATGCAGGGTAAGTGGGGAGGAGGGGTGTGTTGGGCTGTCCTGTGCACTGTAGCAAGTTTAATAGCATCTCCGGCCTCCACCCACTAGCTGCCAATAACCCCACCCTGTTGTGACAATAGAAGATATTTTCAAATGCCCCAGGGAGGGAAAACTGCCCTCAGCCAAGAGCCGCTGCCCTAGAGAGATGTCATTTACTACCTTCCCCAAGAATTCAGGACTGTTGGGCACAAATCAAGGCGAGGAGAGGGGTGTCCTGGCTTCAAGTTGGGCCCAGCCACCCCAGTTACCCACATGGTAGCCTAATGACTACTCCTCTCCTCCCCCTCAAGAAGAAGCAGAGTTAGCCTGGTCGCTGGGGTCCCCTGGTAACAGGGCCACCTTGGCAGTTGCCCCTAAACAAGCTCTCCCCCCTGGGCATTACAAGGATCACCTCCTGTCCTATGAGATGCTCTGTGGGGAAATAAAAGGAAGCAGAAAGAACAATAAATACATGTCAGTTCACTAAGTGCATTAGATCTTGAAGGCTCTGAGAAATCTTGCAGGAAAGACACCTGTTTAAATGTTACAACCCAGACTTAAGCCGAGGTCAGCCTGTCCATTAAGATGGAAACGCAAGGGCTCCATCTCTGGACTGTGGGCTATTTGGAAACTCTGGCGCCCTCCCTGGAGTTTCTGAGCATGCGCAGAGGGCTCATGATCTTGTAGTCACTTCTGGCTCTGAGTTCAGCCTCCAGCTGAATTGTCCAACTCATTCATATCGCACCTCTTCTCACTTCCCCCTCCTTTCTGCTCTGTGCGGACCAAGATGTGAGTTTCAGTTGCCTTTGCATGATTTCCCCTTCCCCTAAACACCTGCTCTGGCATTGCGGGGATTCATAGCAGAGGATGTCTTTCTGTGATTTTAGCCCCCCTTTCCTTAGAAACTTTCCTCATTATCTCCCTACCTTGTGATTCATTCCAACCTCCTCCTCTCCCAACCAACTCCCTTCTCCTTGTAAGGTTGGGGGGCTGAGCAGATAGGGACCTTCAGGACCCCACCCCAATGAACTGGATAAACAACCCAGGGCCAAACTGCAGCTGCGATAAAACATCCTGCCTGACAATGGTGCCACCGGGACCTACCAGAACGACCAAATTGCTGCTATGATAACACCCTCCTTAATAAACAGCCATCTCGGATTTTTCAGAATGGCCAAAGTGCAGTTGTACAAACTCCTCACTTAAACATAAATCATCCCCCACAATCTACCTCGGACAAACCTGATTGGTCCAACAGCAGCATAAAGAAGCTTTGCCAGGCATGTGTGTCTGTGACTCCCTCGGCCTGTTCCCCCCGGACCGTGGAACCTCACCAGAGAGCATTCAATAAATCTTTCGCTTTTACCCTGCTTGTCTTGGTCAACTTATTAGTTTTCAATCAGATTAAATCTTACACTCCTCACTTTATTGTACAAAATAACTTCACTTTCCCTTCCTTGTTTGGTCTCTTGGACCTACTTTTGCACTTTCAAAGCCTTATTAACAGGTGACTATATAATTTATCATTCAAACTATGGCACTTTTGAGAGTGAAAGGGGACCTAATGATATGTTGTGGGAACAACAGGCATCCACCAGGAAAGTCCCCAGAAAACCAGGGCCCACGGTCACCATACATCTCTGCTACAACAAAGACTCACTATGCCAGGATGCACCCTTTATCAACCCAGAAAATGTGGCAGAGGCTTGAAAATTGTCCTGTTTCCTTCCCACCTTCTCCCCTCGACATCCCTATAAGAGGATGAAGCGAGGGGTGTGTTTTCTGATTGGTAGTGGCTTTCCTCAGCTCTGGTTGTAAGTGAAAGGTGGTTTTTATTTTCTCCTTTACTCTTCGCTTGCTCATTATTTCCCAAACTTATTTGGTCATAGGTCTCCTTTCCTCTCTCCATCCCAATGCCCACTAACATCTCCCATAACTACAAGAACACACTTTGGGGAACTTTAAGTCCAGAGGGAGGGAGGAGTGTCTGTCTCCGTTGCCACTAAAATCACTTTGGGTGATGACAGGATTAGGGTGGAGTGGAGACCAGAAATCTAGCTTCAGTGAATGAGGGAGAAATCCGAGAGTGACAGAGAGTGGTACAAGCAAAGGCACAATCCCCAAAGGACGAGGGGGCTCTGTACTAATGTTCCACAGACAATGCTGTGGGAAATACTGCCTTGGATCGCTGATTCCCAAACTCTGGAGCTGTTTTGCTGTACAGATCTCGTCTCCTATGCCCCCCACCCCACCCCCCACCACCACTCCAGGTACACTTACCTCCTTGCTGTTCTTGGACCATGTAAGGCTCACCCCACTTCAGGGCCTTTGCACCTGCTGCTCCTTCTACCTGAATGCTCTTCGCCATGGATCCCCAGGTCTCGCTCTCTCACTTCCTTCCCTGACCATGACCTTCCCTGACCAACTAATAGCAACTCACTTCCACCTTGTAGGCCATCCTTGCTGGGCCTGGCTTTATTTTTTGCCATAGTACATGCCACCATCCAGCAGTCTATGTATCTGCCTGTTTATTTGTCCATTGACTGTCTTCCCCTCCTAGACAGGAAGCTCCAGGAGGACAAAGATAGTCTGTGTGGTTCACTGTGATAGAGTCTAGATCATGGTGGTATTTAAGAAAGGATTTAAATGAAGGGAAGAAGGAGTGGATCAATTGCAAAGTCTAGACATCTTCCTAAGTTCCCCTGGGAGCTGTGCCTGGTCAGTGGTTGCGTGTTGCTCACTTCCCCAGCTCCTTTCCCAGGTGGGAGCTTACCAAGTGTCACTCCCTCAGTAAAAAGCAGCCCCCCAACCTTGGGTATATTGTCCAGACACCCAGGAGTGTCAGCCATTCACATCTCCATAGTCATGAGAATGCTCATAACGAACTCCTACAGGGTGCTAATTCCCTACGGGGCAGAGCAGGAGAGGCAAAATCCGGAAGCTGGGCCCTGAATAGTATGAACTCCCTCCTCAGTCCTAACCTCAGGAGGGGCAATAGCTCGAAAGGACTCCCGTGTTGGCCCGTCCACCTCAGGGACCTGGGGCTATGAGTGGCTGGGAAGTACATGTCCCTCGTCTTTTATGTCACTCCTTTCCCTTAGAATTGTACTTTGTTTCCAATAAATAAGAAGAATACACATTTCCCTCCATCAGAATATGCTTTATGCATTTCTTAAGAGTGTGCACGCCCCCACACACATCTAATGCAAAAGCTATATCGGGATCCAGCCAGAGCACAGAACTGACTCTCCACGCTGAAGCATCTCCTTGGCTTCCCATCAGCTGAATACAATGGAGGCATATTCCACTTGGTCTGGCGATGTCCTCCTGGAGCGATTGAAAGGGGGCATGTTGGCATAGACAGCGAAGTCATCCTCTTTCCCGGGGGCCAGGTGGATCACGTTGGAATATATGGCATCCGCACGGCAGGAAAGCTCCTTTAGACATAGGACTCCGTTAGAGTCAGATGACTGGGCACAAAAGACGTCCAGAGACAAGACTTACTACCGGGCTCCCTACGGGACAGGAAGTGGAACACTGGGTTCTTGCTGAACAAGCCCTAGATTCGGCTCAGTTTTCAAAAACATTCCTTTTGGAGCTGTTCTTTGCCTCACCCCCACCTCCATATGAGATCCATATGGGAAAGAGCAATGAAGTCATGGTGGAGAAGACTGGGAGCTCCTCTAGATATGATTCAACTCTTTGCTTACCGAGGATTTGTGGAGGAAGTTGGTCTGATGCCTCAGTTGTTTCTTAAAAAGTCCTAGAAAAATTAATAAACTCAGAGTCAGCCTGAGCTGGAGCAGTAGCTACCTTTACTTGATCGATTGCTGGACTTAGGGTTGAACTTTGAAATTCAAAATCCACTATGTTCAACCCGTTGTGCCTCTGAGACAGAGCTAAATGCCCAGGAAGAGAAAGAGGAAGTATTGGTACACTATAATGTTGGTTATTATTTAGATGAGATTATTTGACATCAACAGTTATTTTAGTTGATGCATATAAAAGTAAGTTTATGTGCAGATTGCTTATAAGCATAAGGAATTTGTATTATAAATAAATCTTATTGCTACATGCAGAATCCATGGCAACTCCAGAGAACAGACCCCAGAGCTTACCCATTCTTCCTCTTTCCCAAAGCTGCCCCACAGGAAAGACACCCCCAACTCCAGCCCCAGTTTCCCCCCTTTTTACATTTCCAGTTCTTGAGACAACTCGTTGGACTCACTTTCATGCCTCCATTTCTTCAGGGCCAAGGACAAGAGACCCAGTAGGAGCAAGATGAGGGCCATGACACCAATGGAGCCAGAAACAGCTGTGGTTGCTGTGCCGAAGCTGAGGAGCAAATAAAAGAAAGGAGGATGTGCCAGCTGCCCTGTCTGGCTATGGTGGTGCCATCCACAAAATCACCCTGGGGCCTCCCCTCCCCTGTAGGAGCTCTCCTGCCTCTGGGCTTCCATCTGCTGCCTCCATTTTGAGCCTCTTTTCTCTGCCCCAGTCTCTCTGGCCATGGTCCCATTCACACCAGGCCAAGAAGACCCTTTCTCCAAAATCCTCTATACTCGTCCGTAAGGCCAGCCCTTCCCTCACCCACCTGCTGTGTTCTTCAGGTGTAGTCTCTGGCTTCAGGGTGGTGATGTTCTCTGCAAAAACAGAGAGGAAAAGAGAAGGAGATTTGAGAGTAATTTTATACACAGGCTCTATACTGAATGTTTGTGTCCTGTCAAAACCCATATTTTAAAACCCATTCCCTAATATGATGGTTTTAGGAGGTGGGGGCCTTTTGGAGATGATTAGATCATGAGGGTGTGGCTCTCACAAATGGATTAGTGCCCTTATAAAAGTGTCCCTGGAGAGCACCCTCACCCCTCCTACCCATGAGGACACAGTGCAAGACAGCTGTCTATGAATCAGGAAGTGGGCTCTCACCAGACTCTGAATGTGCCAATGCCTTAATCTTGAACTTACCAGCATCCAGAGCTATGAGAAAGAAATTTTTGTTGTTTAGAAGTCACCCAGTCTACAGTAATTTGTTATAGCAGCTGGAACTAAGACAACACATGTGCAAATGAGCTCTATAGTATTTACACAGATTTGTTTTGGGGACTTAATATATGCAGGGCACATTATTTCATTTAAACTTCAATGAGATCAGAACAATTATTATTCCCATCTTACAGTGAAGAAACAAGCTCAGGGTCATAGAGGTAGAAAGTGGCAGAGTTTGGACTTGAACCCCCTTCTCTGTGACTAAAATGGTGTCTTTAAGCACAGGATACTGTGCTGCCTTTGTGTGACCATTTTACTACTGAGTTCTATCATTCTCACCAAGGGTTGAAGGTTTCCATATATGACAGGATGTCCAGAGAAAAGAAAACCAGGATGGTGTAGTTCTTTGGTGCCCTGGGAAGGGCATGTGAAGGGTGGGAAGGCTCAGGACATCAGCCAGTTGGACAGGAACTAGGTAGAGGTGGCAGGTGTGAGAGCCTGTTCATGTTCTAGTGGTGGTAGTGGTGGGAGGGGGGTGCTTCTATTATTCATACTTTGAAAAAAACTTCTCCTTCTTCAAGGGATGGAGACCGCCCCCCCCCCTCCAGCCACATCTATCCCTGGATTTTTAGAGTTAGAAGAAATCTTAAAACATATCTAGCCAAACTCTCCTGCCGTACAGGTGAGGACACGTAGGGTAAGCCACTTGCCCCAGGTAAGTGCTGAATCCAGGACCTGAGTCTATGTTTTCAACTCCAGCCCCAACGCTCTCTCCCCTTGCACTCAGATCTCTTCCTATTTCTTCCCCCAGAGCACGGAGCTGCATGATTCAACCCCTCAGAGCAGGCAGCACCTCTCCAAACCCATGTTTGGGGACCTGCTACTCAGACACCCAAAAGCAAAGATTGCTGCCAAGGTGGGGACAGTTGTTCCTGTAGAAAATAATACAATAGTTAATAAATAATAATACAAAAATAAGCTGTTTCGAGTACTAACAACTGTAAACCTACTTTTGCTACACGGGGTCTCTAGGGCAATCTGCTGAGAAATAGCCTTCAGGGGTGGGAGCAGCAAGAATCACAGCCTCCTGCGGTACCAAGGCCAAAGGGCATTGTGTCCAGCATCCAAGGGCTCACTTCCTCTCTGCCTCTTCCCTGACCCCCTTCTGAGTAAGTTGGCTGACCTTACGACATTTCTCTCTGACAACTTCTGCCCACCTTCTGGGTGAGGAGTAGGAAGGACTTTGGAAACCAGATCATCCCAGTGCCCACAGCACTGACACTCAAGATGAGGTACCAAGTCACGGGGCTTGATGTGTGGGGGAGTGGGTGGGGTGAGATGCCACATTTAAGTCTGGAGCAATGAGAGGGGAGCCTGGGGCACCAGCTGGGACCGACTGGGGTAGGGCACACCTGTTACCAGCAAGAAGGACAGACAGCATAGGGGTGTCTATCTGCAGACAGAAAGACAAGTATACACCCTGGGAAGGCAGGGGAGAGTCAGAGGGGGTGAGGGGAGTAAGCGTGGAGGATGATGTCATGAAAGAACCTGAGATTTGGAGTTGAGTGGATCACAGGCACTTCCTAACTGTGTGATCTTAGGACAGTCACAATCATTCTGAGACTCGTTTTCTTCATCTGTGAGATGGACACAGCATGAATACCTACATCGCAGGGTTGTTTAAGACCTAAATGTTCAAACTATGATTTAACAGTAGCCACGTTGCCCATTTTCAGCTGGTCTTACCCAAGCAGAGCAATGCTGTGAGGTTTTCCAGGGAGGCGTTGCTGCCTCTGGAGTCCTGGAACCTACAGTCGGTCCAATTCATTTTGACAAGATTCCACTCAGGAGGTTCTCGTCTCAGGTACTGAGGTTCCTGCGACAGGTGGTCCCCTTTCACTGGAAGCAGAATTTCTCAGAGGTGTTTTGCAGCAGTTGGCAGACACGGGACCCCAAGAAGCTGGCACCCCTCTTTTCCTTCATCTCTATTTCTTCACAGGAATCTGTTGGATGGGGACAATGTTAGCATCTTACCACTGGGGGTGAGTGGTGGAGGGGGGGCTCCAAAGGCATTGAGATAGCATCCTCGCTTAAGGAAGGCATCTTCAGCTGGGCCTTGCTGAAGCACGTGGTCCAAAGTCACCCCCTCCCCCCGAGCCACCTCTCTGCCACACACCCTCTGATCTATTAGTATATGAATTCACCTCAATCATTTTTACTTTGTTATTGTCAAATTCTCTTCACAAGAATGTAAGTTCCACATGAACAGCGCCTATCTGTTTAAGTCATCACTCTATCCCCAGGGCCTAGAACAGTGCCTCATACTATGAATAGGTTTGATATATGTGTGTTGGATGGATGAATGAATGAATGAATGAATGCCAAAGACTCCTTTACAGCACCCTGACAGGGGCCACTCAACCTCTGTCAGATCATGGCGAGCCTCCCCCACAGACTTCTGAATCCCTTAGTTGTGGGCAAATTTTACCCCTGCAGGAGGAGTTGATTAGAAACAGCCCGAAGTCACTCTGAACCAACCAAATCTTACAATAACGTAGGAAAATTGACCCAGGCAACACCAATTCTGGAGAAAGAGGAGCTGTGCCTGCCAAGCACCTAGAGGAATGTCCTGGGGGAGCCTGGGGGAGGTGCCTTGCCTGGGGGTGTGGGTGGCCCGTGAAAGGTGCGGATCCAAGCCTGACATCCTACCATGGCCTGAGCCTCCCCTTGAGGTGGAAGGCGAGGAGAAAGGTGTGTTCGAGACCAAATAAAAGAGGATCTGGCACCCTCTGTCCCCCAACCTCACCCCCCAAAGAGATCTGCGGGGGCAATGGGAAGTCCCCCCTGACAGGAGCCCTGCTGGCATGGATGACTCACTCAGCCTGACTGGACCCGTTTCCCCATTTGAGAAGTGAGGAGAGAGTGAGAAGAAGAAGGTAGTTCTTTTCCCAAATGCACCTCATGGCATCCTTCTAGTGTCCCCTTTGCACTTTATCTATTGTACATTTCTCCAAATAATCTTACTTATTCCTCAAGGAATACGAAGAACACTTTTGGGGACGATTAGGGTTAGGAATTGTTTTCATTTTTAATTTTGGAAGGAGAAGGGGATATCATCTTTTTTTTTTTTCCAGTTTTCTACAAGTTTTTATTTTATTAGGTAACATTCCTATCTTTCAGAAATGTAAAAGGTACGAAATGATAGAGGCTTTCCCTCCCTTCACTCCATCAGCTAGTTCCCCTCCCTGAAAGCAATCGCATTTCCAATTTACTTATGCCTTATGCCTACATGAGCAAACACAGACACACACAGACATATGGACACACATACGGCCCTTGGAACATGCAACTATCTCCCCCTGAATGAACATCTGAAACCACTGATGAAGGAAGGAGTGCTGGGCACCTGAACATGAAGGGGAGCTGTCACCATGGAGGGTGGAAAGGAGGAGGGGCAGAACCCTG